>LPNX010398440.1:205577-384192 GCA_001517045.1 Pseudotsuga menziesii
TCTTGACCTGGAACTTCATACCCTTGTGGTTGTTTCACATATACTTCCTCTTCTAGATAGCCATTTAAGAATGCCGACTTGACATCCATCTGATGAACTTGCCATTTGTTTTGTGCAGCAATGGCCAAAACTGTTCTGACTGTATCCATGCGAGCAACAGGCGCAAACGTTTCATTGAAGTCGATGCCGGGTTGCTGTGTGAACCCTCTTGCTACCATTCTTGCCTTGTGCTTTTGCACATTCCCATCAGCATCTTGCTTTGTCTTATAAATCCATTTGACACTGATTACATCGACCAGTTCCCATGTCTGGTTTTTCTCAATGCATTCTATTTCTTCATCCATGGCTTCTGCCCATACTTTTTCTTCAACAGCTTCTTCAAATGTTAGTGGATCATATATAGGGGAAAATAATGCAAACAGAGAGAATGAATTAGGTGTACCAGCTTCATATATCTCTCGCAGACTTCTTGTCTTCATTGGTTCTGTCGATGTTGACCCCGACGAATTGCTTGATGGAGTCTGCTGTCCTCTTGGTGTACTTGTCGGTGTAGCTTGAGCTGCTACTTGTGTCGATGGTCCTTGTGCTGAACCATGTCTTGGTGTCATGGGAGTCGACGGTGCTCCGACCGGTTGACTTACATGTGGTATTTGAACCACTTCCTCTTCCATATCATCGTTGTCAATGTTCGACACAATCTTGACATTTGTGTCGACGGTTCCATGCCATGATTCATTCTCGACAAATTGAACATCCCGACTGATTATGACTTTCCTTGTGACGGGGTCATACAACTTGTATGCTTTTGTGTCTTTTGAATAGCTGACAAAAATACATTTCTGTCCCTTCTTGTCTAGCTTCTTTCTCAGCTCATCTGGGATATGAGCATATGCAACACAACCAAAAACTTTTAAATGTGAAACACTATGATTCATACCTGTCCATGCTTCTTGGGGAACTTTGTTCTTCACACTCTTTGTTGGACATAGGTTCATAATGTATACAACAGTTGCGACTGCTTGAACCCAATACTCATTTGGCAAATGCTTGGCTGCCAACATGCTGCGTGCCATCTCCATGATGGTTCTGTTCTTTCTTTCGGCAATACCGTTCTGCTGAGGTGTATACCGTGCAGCGAATTGTTTCTGTATGCCATGGGTCTTACAAAAATTCAGAAATTCTTTTGAAACATATTCACCTCCTCTGTCAGTCCTTAAAATCTTGATGCGGTGACCACTCTGGTTCTCCGCGAGTGCCTTGAACTGCTGGAAATAACCAAATGCATCAGATTTGTGTTTCAAGAAATATACCCATGTCTTTCTTGAGTAGTCATCAATAAAGGTTAGAAAATATTTGCAGTCACCAATGGATGATGTCTGCATTGGACCACAAATGTCAGAGTGCACAATTTCAAGTGGTGTGCGTGCTCTATAGGACTTTCTAACTGGAAATGTCTCTCTGTGCTGCTTGCCAAAAATGCATCCTTCACAAACCCTCTCTGGTTTGTCGATCAATGGTAATCCCTTCACCATATTTTTTGTGTGCAGTAGCTTCAGCCCACCAAAATTCAGATGTCCAAATCTGAAATGCCACAACCAGGATTCATCCTGAACTTCTGTCTGAAATGCAGCTTGCAAATTAGCGCTGCAATTTTCTCTCTTGTCGAGGATCTCGACTGTTTCTTCACTTTTTGCCTTGAATGCAGCTCCTGTCTTTGTCTTCCCTTTTATGTTGGGAACTATCCTCAATGGAAACAAGCGGTTGCTTGTCATTGGCACTTTTGCTATCAGTTGGTCACTTGGACGCTTGTCTTTGATCACACAGTGTTCATCTTCCATGTAGAATCTATAGCCTTTTTGTAACAACTGTCCAATGCTTAACAGATTATGTTTCAGACCTTCAACATGATAGATATCAGGGATATACTTACTCTCCCCTTGTTTGGTTATAATATCAACAGTGCCTTTTCCTAAGACAATGACTTGGGCATTGTTTCCAAGTGTAACATCAGTTTTAACTGAAGTGTCTAGACTGGAAAACAAATTTAAATTACCAGTCATATGGTTGCTGCATCCTGAGTCTAAGTACCATATGTCATGTGGAATTTCTTGAACAGCATTGCATTCAAGTGGAGATGTCGATGCTATTAACATTACACCTGTTGAAGTGTTGGTGCTGGTTGACTGACTTGGGCTTTGTCTTCCTTGGTAATATTGTTTCTTCCTGCATTCATATGCATAATGACCAAACTTATTACAGTAATGACATTGAATTTTTGATTTATCAAACCTCTGGCCACTTGGCTGACTTGGGTTCTGGTTATCTCCTCTGCCACCGACATTTGCAGGACTTCTGCCTCGTCTTCCTCTTGAAGAACTTCTTCCTCTGCCTCTGAAGTTGTTTCTCCCCCTGCCTCTACCACGGCTTATGGATGACTGTGCTGCAAATGCACCTTCCAGTGATGTCTGTGATCTGCTGATTCTGTGTTCATGATTGATGAGTGAAGCTTGCAGCTCATCAATGCTAAATGTCGCCATGTTTGTGTGTTCCTCTAAGGTCACAACCAAATTTTCAAATCTTGGGGGAAGACTTCTGAGAATTTTTTCGACAACCTTTTGGTCTGATACGGGTTCTCCATGAGATTTCAGTTGGTTTATCAACCCAACAACTCTGGTGTAGAATGTGTCTTCATTCTCTGAATCTTTCATGCACAGAGATTCAAAATCTTTTCTCAGAATCTGCAGCTTGGATGTCTTTACCTTGGTCAAACCTTGATAGGCAGTCTCCAATGTATCCCATGCTTCCTTGGAATTAGTTGATGCTGCTATTCTTGGGAGTATGCTCTCATGCATAGCTTGATGTATAAAAAATAGAGCTTTTCCATCTCTCTTTCTCTGTTCTCTCAAGGCATCTTTCTGAGCCTGTGTGAGATTGTTATATGCTGTCATGTCTGTTGGTTCTGCATAACCATGTTGAACTATTTCCCAGACATCTTGTCCTCTGAATAAAGCCTTCATTGTTAAAGACCAATATTCATAATTCTTTCCTGTAAAACTTGGAGGTTGTAGTGAACCGGAAGTGGAAGCCATTTTTAATTTTTAATTAACTTTCCGTAGAAAATTAATTTCCACCTTTTAAGACAAGATTTCTTTCGTAAAATCTTGGGCTGTTATAAACCTTGCTCTGATATAACCTTGCTCTGATACCAGATAGCCAAAACCGAGCCAACTAAACTTGGGTTTAGCGCTCAGTCAATATTTAAAAGAAAATAATTTCACTTTTTAACTCCGACCTATTTTTACTGCGACCACCTTTTTACTGCGACCAACTTTTTACTACGACCAAGCTAGTTGGTGCGACCAAGTTGATGCGATCAAATTTGGTGCGATCAACTTTTCTGCGATCAAGTTTGATGCGATCAACTTATCTGCGATTAAGTTGATGCGGCGGTCAAGTTGATGCGATCAACTTATCTGCGATCAAGTTGATGCGATCAACTTCTTTACGATCAAGTTGATGCCTGATGTGATCAACTTCTCTGCGATCAAGTTTGGTGCTTGATGCGACTAGATTGATAGAATATGATTCTTAGTCTAAAGACTTAAGAATTTTACAAATACTTTTCACCTGTGCGTAAGATGAAGTAAAATGACCACATTTACAAATCCAAATAACTTATGGAAAACATATGCCCAAATATGTAGGAATATTTGAGTCGAACAAAGTGCGGTAAAACCTGGAACTTTCACGCCGTGAGATTTTTATGGGTTCTTGTTATTTTACTTATCAGTAACAGTAAAAGACATTTACAGAAGTAAATCTGGAAACATGAGCGGCCAAATAATCATGAATTCAACCACAAACTATTTCATATATTCAACTATGCGGAAATACAAAGTAATACAAACTTTTCTGTTACAAACTCGCCCGTTTACAGAGCTTTAGCTCTTCGGCTAAATCAAATGCACAGAAGCTTGAGCTTCGACTTCACTTTCTCACCCTGAGTTCCTCTGCTTGTATCTTTTCCTTTTTCTGTCTTCCTGTGTTCGTTTGTATGTAACCTAAATTACAAAATGCTTCTTCTATTTATAGGCAATCTGAAAATTGCTTCAGCATAAACCGACTTACTTGCCGACTTACTTTGCATTAAACACTGCAATAACTATCTACCTAACAACTTAGCTTCTGAAATAAATTCGATTGAATTACGCTGCCTACATGTGGACTTTTCCTTCTTGTCAGTCTGACAGACAAGATCGTGGCTTATCCAGACTCTGATAGAGTCGGTTGGAAACCAGGTAGAGATTTGCGTGTAATTACATTTTTCCAATAGGGATTTCTCCATACTCGAATTTTATTACTGGAGGACCCGCTGTAGAGGAGGTTTCCTTCCATTTCTAGAGAAAAAACATACCCTCCATGGCCCCTCAATGTAGCTAAGCATCGAGAAATGGTGCATCTGTGGTCGATCCGGACTAGAGGCTCTTGATCTATGATCCCAAGAGAGGGGATTGATGCTAGGCTGCTCTGTGAACAAACACTCGGTTGTGATTTAATGCTTAGCTGAGAATAAACCCATTCTGAGCATACCCCATAATCATAACATTCCATAAGACCACGCTCCGCTCAGGCATATTAAAAAACAACGCCATTGCCTTGTCCAAATCTCTATTTAGGACATATCCTGCAATCATAGCATTCCACGAAACCACATATCGTTCAGGAATTTTGTGCAACACTTTGAAAGCATGCTCCACTTTCCCACATTTCACATACATATCTACCAGCGCACTCCCCACAATAATGTCAGGCGGAAACCCTCTCCTACTCACATCTTCATGAACCTCTCTGCCATGTTCCAGAGCTACTAAATTGGAAAATGCACTAAAATAGTGGCCAGAGAAGATTGATCAATATGGACACCTTCCTCGTGCATTTGATGAAACAAATTCATGGCCTCCTCGTCATATCCAAATCTAGAACAAGAACCAATCATGACAGTCCATGAAACTACATTTCGTTCAAGAATTTTTTCAAACGTGTCCCTGGCATCTGCCAGAGCTCTGCACTTGGCATAGAGAATCAAAAGCTTAGTTTCCAGAAAGGTACCTGGTTTGAATCCCTTCGCTCTCATGTGGGCATGGATTGATTTTCCTTCTTGTAGAGCTTCCTGATTGAGGCAAGCCTGCAAGAGAGAAGCATAAGCAGAGCAATCCCGTTGGACCATGGAATGAAGAATGCGAAGAGCTTCTTTCAATTCGCTCTGATTACATAGTGACCCGGGAATTTCAATGGAAACATAAGATTTATCACCTCTGTCATGGTGATAAATTTCTGCTTGAGGACTGTCGATTTGAATTATGGCCGTGAGAACAGCTTTACTGTTGTAAAAAGACCCCGTCGTCGTCTTCTTCCTTGTCCACCAGTGCCATTGCCATGGCCCTTTCCTTTTGTTCATCTATGCAGAAGTAAAAATCGTGCTTCTCAGCAACGTAGTAAGCTACCTCTTGACATGAGGCAACTCGCTTGAAATGCTGCTTCAAGACCGTCCTGAGATTTGATCACATTATCTTTAGATACACAAGGACAAGCAACACCATCGTGCAAATTCCAACAACAGAATAAATCAAGACTTATGGCACTTGGACGATAGACCATTTAACATCGCATTGTAAGCATGGACTCCATGTGTTATCTTTTCTTGCCATGGTATCGATTTTTTTTGTCCATCTGTGTCTACCTCATGCATTAAACTTAATTTAAGTTCAAAAAATAAATAAACATACAATAAAAGAACTAAAATAAATTCAGCGTACCGGTCAGTGCATATCGTCGGTTCGAAAGTGACCTCCATTTTCTCTAGGTATAACCTATCTGCCCGACGATATGCACCGATCGGACGACCGGCCGCATCGGACGTGACCGGTCACGCGCAGCCGGTCGTCCGATCAGTGCATATCTTCGGTTCGAAAGTGACCTCCATTTCTTCTAGGTATAACCTATCTGCCCTACGATATGCACCGATCGGACGACCGGTCGCATCGGAGGTGACCGGTCACGTGCAGCCGGTCGTCCGATTAGTGCATATCGTCGGTTCGAAAGTGACCTCCTTTCCTCTACCTTGTTTGTATGGGTTAATAAATATTAATTTTTGCGCCCTTCATTTCATTAACGGTGAGGGTTACTTCACTATGTCTTTTACTCTGAATTGTGTAAAAGTAGAACATGAAATCGATAGACTGAAATTTAGTACAATAAACTAATCACATTCTAATAAATATGGACATGCATGAGACACCTAGGCATGAGATGCCTATAATGAAATTCCAACAACTAGAAGGCGGGACTTGATAATATTAGCGATACCTAATATCCATACAGGAGATGTGCTAAGAAGAAAATAACTCTATATATTTTTGGTTGAGTCTTTCCTAAAAGTGCTACAACACTTTGATGTGTTTTATTATGTAATATTTTTTCCACTTCCAAAATGTCCGGTAATATTTTTTCCATTTTAAAGTCATAGGGTAAAAATAAAATGACAATTTAATCTTTGTAATCATCAATAGGGCGGGGAATATATAAATTATTCATAATCATCAATGGAGTGCAGAATATAAATTCTTATAAAACATAGTCGGTAGCAGAGGCCAAGACCTAGACAAAGGCTAATACAGAGGACAGAGTAAAGGTGGCAACAAGGTGGAAACAAAGGCTTCATAAAAAAAGATACAGGCATACGCGTAGACAATAGCAAGAGTGAATGTATAATGGTTTTTCTACCCATTGATTCAGTGGATTCAAACAATTAACAAGATCAAGCAATCAACAAGATCAAGCAATCAACAAGATCAAGACAATTGAATAGGAAAGTCAATTAAAAAGATCATGCAATCAACAAGATCAAGCTAATTGAATAGGAAAGTCATTATGTTTCCAAGTTTAACCGGCCTCATAATTCCCTGCATTTCTGACAGCATAACCCTCATCAATTGAACTGGTATCATTGATCAAATTTAATTAAATACCTACATTATTACAAAGACAATCAATGATCTTTTTTCCATAGGAAAAAATACCAGTCTTTGTTATTCATCGGAATCAAAAGACATATTATACATTTACCCTCTTTCTTGACAGAAAGGAATAATAAGTAGCTAATTAGCACATAGACAAACAATGATCATGCCTACAGTAACATCCAGGCAGCAGAAAAATATAAAAAGTCTGATCATAGCAGACTTTCCTCATCATTCCTGATATATCGGGTTAGAAGATGCTGTGAATCGGAGGTGATCCCAAGCAGACAATCCTGAGAAAAACTAGCTGGCTGAAGAAGTCTCAACATGTCATATAAAGCAGAACAAATCAAATGCTGAAAAAACAAGTGGAGATTAGCAGCTAAAATAGCATAAATTGGCCATGTTCTATGACCATGCCATCCAATGATTCAATGTAAGATCCATATCCCATATCCAAATTCAAAGCCTATTTGGAGAGGCCATCAGCCAGCATGTTATGCTCACGGTATATATGCTTGAAGATCACCAGAGGGACGAGATGGAGCATATTATTTATTTCATCACACCAATGCATCAGAGATGGAATATCAAGGGTGGAAAGTCCATTGAGCCAAGAAATAATAACCATAGAGTCGCCAAAGATCAAGTGAGTGGGCAGACCCATCATCAAACTCACTCTTAGAACAGTCCAGAGCGCTAGTAATTCCTCTCTAGTATTAGTGCTACATCCACAGCCCAAAGAGAAACTTAAATAATGGTTATCATTTAGGTAGATCACAAAACCTGCACCTCCTAATTTCTCAGCAGCAGCCCCATCAAAAAATGCACAAGGAAAGACCTTCTGTGGCTTAGGACCAATATTCCGGATTTTTTGAGATTTAAAAGGAACTGGAAAAAGATTTAGAAAACTCTCGATCATGGGTAAAAGTGGATGAACTGAA
This sequence comes from Pseudotsuga menziesii, assembly GCA_001517045.1. Classification (NCBI taxonomy): domain Eukaryota; kingdom Viridiplantae; phylum Streptophyta; class Pinopsida; order Pinales; family Pinaceae; genus Pseudotsuga; species Pseudotsuga menziesii. Next base: position 213,541 of record LPNX010398440.1, read on the forward strand.
GGTTTCCAACTCTCAAAGAGACATTTGTTCCGAAGATTCCAAATACACCAGAATGCAAAAAGAGGCAAATATCTAAAATCAACATAACGCGCAGTAGATGTGAACCAACGCACCAGAAAGGATGGGACAGAGTCAAAACAGGGCAGAGAAAACCCAAACCGAGTTGCATAATGAGAGAAAATACTCACAATGAAGGGGCAGAACAAGAAAAGATGCTGGATATCCTCTAAACTTCTCTCACATAAAACACAGCAACTTGGACCATGAAAACCACGCGATTGGAGTTGCTCCCAGGTAAGAATCTAGCCTTTATTTAGTAGCCAGATGAAACAGGCAATTTTAGTGGGGATATTCAGAGTCCAAAGAGAATCACTAACAGGATTTCGCACCTCTAAACTATTGTTCGAGATGATACATTCGTAACCTTTGGCTGCAGTAAGAGGACCAACATAATTATAATGAGACCAAAGCAGAGTATCACTTAGATCCTTCAATCGAATTCTGCTATATTCCAACCCTCTAACATAGTTTTCCCAACAAGATTTCCAATCGCCACAAAGGTCGAGATCCTCAGCGATAAACTAGTACCCTGAAGCAAAGGTAGTTTTATTTCTAGCTTGAGCTAGGGTACATATCCCATAGTCTTCCAAATAGGCTCTTAAATCACCTAGGACAATAAAAGAGCTTCCCAAACCAACAACAGGATCCACACCCAGGCGAATATCTGAACCATTGCCAACTTGCCAAAGTATCCCTTTACCCAACCAATCAACGATCTTTATTTATAAGATGAACACATTTTTTACCTCACGCTGAAAACAAATCACTGAGATTTGCCTTTGATAAAGATATGGTGATTCTTGTTTATTTATATGCAAAATCCTTACAACATGGACTTGCTGCTCTGCAACCGTTCTTGTTAGATATTATTATGAGGATGCATTCTTCATGATTCTTGGAATGGCCTCTACAATCAGCTTTCCTCTCGTTAACCCAAAGAGTCATAATTGACGAAGCAATGGTGTGTTCCATAATTGATGAAGCATGTTTTTGCTTCAAATATATACAAAGCAATTATGACATCAATAAATTAATATATTGTAAACCCCTAAACATGTGGGCTTGTTCTTGTTCAATAAAATTTTACTTTATTCAAACTAACAAGTAAAATTTTTGCTTCCGATATTCCATAAAAAGTTGGATAAAGGATATTGTGGCAAATATCAATGGAAGAAGTTGGATAAAGGATATTGTGGCAAATAACAATGGAAGATTGTTAATTCCTAAATGGAGTCTATGAAAAAAAAATGATATTGTGTCAAATATCAATGGAAGATTGTTAAATAAATGGAACAAGTTTGGAAGAATTTTTTTATTTATTGAATAATATTATGAGGACATATGACATGACTTAGGAGTATCCAAAATCCAAACGTAAAGATTTAGAAATATGTGATTCCATGAACTCATTGGAAGATTGTTAAATAAATGGAAGAGGTTTGGAATAAAATTTGTATTTATTGAATAATATTATGAGGACATATGGCATGAATTAGGAGTATCCAAAATGAAAACGTAAAGATTTAGAAATATGGGACTCCATGAACTCATTAACATCAATTTCATTGACTTAACATTCAATAATATCAAGTTCAGTGACTTAGCATTCAATAGTGTGATTGATTGTTTAAATGTTTTTTAGTGGTGTTTTTTATATTTTTATAGATTTACTCTACATTTTTATATCAACTATGTAATGATTTTGTCAAGTCCAATGCATTAGGAACCAACCATGTTGATGGTTGATTGTGTTTATAGATTTATTTTAACTTTTTATGTCAACTATGTAATGATTTTGTCAAGTCCAATGCATTAGAAACCAACAATGTTGATGGTTGATTATGTGCTATATTTGGATTGTGTAGGGAATTTGATTTATAGAATGGATAATATGTTGAATAGGTAGTTGTATAAAATCATAGATGTCCCTCTCAAATAGATCAAGGTGTTTAAAAGGGTGATTATTGATTTCTAAATCAAGTTGTTTAACGTGTCTTTCATGAAGGATTTCCCTTGATTCCCATATATGATGTCTATAAGGTGTTCAATAAGTTTTGATAGTGTTGGAACATAGAAATATACCTTTTCAACTTCAAAGGTTTACTTGGAAAAAGAGTCTAATTAGACTTGTGTCTGTTGAGATGGAAATCCCTTTGGTTATACCTAAGATGCCATAAACTAGGTATGAAAATGAAATGTAATGAACGTGTGGATGGAACAATGCAATATGAAATGTGGCTAACTAAATATTGGTTAGGAACAATATCAAGAGATGGAAATATAGCTAGAGGAAAGGGGAACACTCCAACAAAACTGGCATAAATTAATATCAACTGGTCCCTTGAACTCCCTTTCGAAGAAGAATGATACAATATCTAGGAACACTTCCTTGTCATAAAACTAGGAAGATGAAACGAAATAAGATTAGTCATATAACACAAGCAAGAATAGCCTACTACCAACACATATTGATAATTAGAGATTTTGAATAAGTAAGAATAGTCTACAAGTTGAATAGAATCTCCTTATTTCAAATCAAATTGTTAGGAGCATAAAATAAACAAGAATAAACATTATAACAATAAAACAATCCATAACCTCATGCTTGAAAACACCAAGAGAACTAAGAGAGGAGAGATTAGTCTACAATTAGATGTATCTCCACAATAGTATAAGCACTAGATAATGATGAATTCTTTATCAACATATAATATAACATACAATGTATAAAAATACCATTTATATCATTGCAATGGTTCTATTTATAAAACATGCATATGACACTTAGAATTTTGGCTTCTCAACTCTTCATTTTCATAGACTTTTGACCATTCTATACACTTGGATTACTTGGGATTTCCATCCTTAAATAATTTTTTCTTTCATGCTCATGTTCACGAAGAGGATAATATTTTAATAAAATATTTTAATATTACAAAACAAATCTACTTCATGTAAATCTATCAAACCAACAAAAGTTTATCCTTTTGTGAAAACATGCTAAGAGAAAGTTTCAAGACTTCAGCAATATTTTGACTTACTTTGAATATACCAACACCTATCACAATGCCCATTTTATGATTCAACATTTTGTCATTTTCCTTCATCAATAAGAGACTTGCACTCATATGGCTATCAAATTCAGTAATGTCTATCGCAATAGCATTTATAATATTTCCCCATACCTCTTCTCCCTTGTTTAGGCTTATAGCGATAGATTCTTGCAAAAATATAATTTTTGAATGCCATAAAATCTTTTAGCAAAATTTCCATCTACATGTTGCCTTGTTTCCTTTCATTTAAATAAACAAAAATCCTTATCAAACTTTATATATCATCATGTTTACAAGATTTACATAAACAACAAATGCAAAGTTTCATCACTTGCAAAATGAAATGATAAAATCAACAAACTTGTGATGGAAATGAAACATTTTTAGTCATTTGTGAAGATTTAAAAAATTAGTCGATCCAAAGTCAAGCCAACCAAAACAAATGCATCCAACTTAAAGATCCTCTTATTGTGATTTATTCAACTAAAGTATAAATGCATGCTTCCTCACTTATTTGGCAATGAATTATGAAATCACACTCCAAGTATTACCTTTATTTGCAATAAAATGAGTTTGGGTTTCTCAAGTTCATTAATGGTATCGATTCCAAAGTTTCCCTCATTGTTCTTTTGTATCAAACTTACATGTGTAAGAGGATTTTTCAACATATGGCAAAGGATTATTAATGTTAATGTTTTGAGCAATAATGAAGATACTTGAAACTTAAAACTTTTATCAATCAATTACTACACATATGGATCTCATAAAAAAATCAACCACATAAATTATTCAACCATATAAGACAAGATGTTCCCTGGGAAAACTCTTCAAATACAGAGGATGAAAAACCCAACAATTCTTTGAGTATAACAGATATACTTGCATAGAATGGTTTATAACTCATTAGCATATTTTTTGATAAGAGAGAACATAGAGTAATAGAGAAGAGAGATCATCTACAACAACTATATTGATTTTTGCAAGTAACTAACATTTTAATAACAAGTCAAAATCTCAACCATACAATGTTTTTCCTAATACTAGTGCACACATGCACTTCAATTTCAAATTTTCCTTCAAGGGTTTCGAGTCAGTGCTTTGGATTCTTCTCCATGTACAAGACATGTGACATACCTTCCAAGAATAGATTTAACTAATAGTTTAACTGGCTTTGATATGAACTCAATATTTAACTGAATGTTGATCACTTAGTTAACAGACAGTCTTAAGTGTCATCATTTCTTCACCCTTAGTGTCATCAGTGCTTCACTCTTAGTTTCATCGGTGCTTCACTCTTAATTTCATCAGTTCTTCACTCTTAGTGCCATCCATGCAAATCACCTTATTTATTATTTTTGACTTTGCATGGATCACAAAGAGTTTCTTTATTTAACTGAAGGACATAAGTTTTAACTGAGACACAGATTGAGGCTATCATATTTAATTGTAGCTTTACTTAGCTATCTTTAGGAAATTTAAATTCTTTCTCTCTCTATTTTTATCTCTTTATTATTTATCATTTACTACATGGTCCTCGTGTGTATTTATTATTTATCCATCTTATCATATTATACTCAAAACAATTGTCACACATACTAATGATCATATATATTACCTCGGACCATATAGTCATGTGATAAAATAATTCACTCTAGAGGTGATCGGTCTATAGAGGAGTCTTAATAGCTTTATCCATCTTGAATGACCATGGTTAGTAATATATCACATAGTATCACCGCTTTAACAATTAAAGAATTATACCTCCACAATTTGAGATCCATCCCATAGGGTATCATTTATGAGAACCATTGATTTGATACAACACAAGTCCATACTTGATACAACACAAGTCTACATTCTTGATACAACACAAGACCCGTCTTGATACAACACAAGACTCTAGTACTAGCATCCCACCTCAATACCTAAGGATATATATTGGACTTGATACAACACAAGTCTCGACTTGATAAAAAACATCTTGAGAATGACTCCCGATGTCGTACAATCAACAATTAATGTGGAAGAAATATAGCCATGGCTATTAATTCACATAATGATTTTATTACAAGGAGATTAATACAAATTCTATTCAACTTTGAAAATGAGTTTGTACATAAATTTATTTCATTCAATTGTTACTCAAATTATTATGCATAACACATACAGATCCTCCATAAATTTAAAACTTAAACTATTTGAATCTTATATTTGAAGACAAATAAATAAAGGACTACAAGTGGATACAAAAGCATGTGCATAAAATATTACCAATCCATGCATTCATTCATCTCACCATCTTATCATTAATACATATTTTTAAATACTCCATATTAAAATAAAATATTCATTGCATTATCAAAGAAGAAACAAGACCAATTCCTAGCATATTCAATGCAAACCTATCCTTCATTTGATTCCTTCATATAAAATAGCATATCAAACAACACATATCTTCAAAATATTTCATGTTTATCAGGTTTGAAATATCAACGTGTGTAGGTAAATGATAATAATCTGACAAAATCAAGGACTGGAAAGTAATGAATCCACCTAGGAAACCAAGAAATGCAAAAGTATCAAGTATTAAGGAGAAACATATTCAATCCATTTATCGATCAAGAATTCTTGAATCAAACCTACAACACTAAACTGATTAATCTACTACACATACATGTGATGCATATAGCTCTTTCACCATCCATCCTTTGACAGACGAAACTCTTGCATGAAAAACTTACTAACATATATATTAATCTTGTGAGAGATGCATAAGGAAATATATATGCTCATGAAAACAAAAGAAACCAATAACATATCTGAAAATTTGTTTCTTTGGTACTAGTTGCTAGACAATAAGACATTTTAACAAATCCATTTTTTTTTAATATCTACAAGTCATTGACACTGAGATTTTTTTTACAAGCCTCTAAGGTTTACCAGAGTGGTAAGGGGCACTATGCCCTTGATTTGGTAATGATATTTATTTTGCTAACTTCCATTCAATATACAAATTTATAACTAATATTGACAACCATACAAATGTAGATATGGATTCACTAAGATGTTGAATGTGTGAGAAAGAGTTGCATAATTAATTTACAAGGGGAAAATGATTCATCATGTTGGTAGATCATTGTGCACTAGTATAGAAGGAAATGATGGTTCATGCTAGTTGAAATGGGTTTGAATAGCCATGAATCTATAATAAACCATGGGGGAAAATGGATAAACACTCACCTATAGAAAAGAGTTGAAGAGGAATATCACATGGGGTGAATGAATGAAGAAATAGGTTTTTATTTTCCTTTATTATGTTGTAACTCATATTTGTAAGGTACAAAGTGTTACACAAGGAAATAAGAAAAGACTTGTTGGATCTCTTCAACTATCCCAAGTTCAACCTTCCATCCTAACAAAAAAAACCCCAAGGCATCAAACTGACTGAGCATAACCCCATTGGAAACACCTGGGACTCAAGTGAAGTCTCACCCGAGATAACTATAGGGACTACAGGAGCCATGCTTCCACAGTGATAGAAGAGGATCTTTCCATGCCAATACCCAACAGAATACCCAATGGTATGGATGGGTGAATGATCATGGACACATAGTATAAACAATAGCATATAGAGACATAACACAGTCATAATGACATCTACCAACACATATAATCATTAGCCTTTCACTTCATCATGCTAAACAAAGATATTATCAGTTGCATCAAGTCAGAAATCATCAGACAGAAAATGAACATACACCATTTGACACAGAGAATTTAAGGTGGAAACCCATTTAGGAGAAAACCACAAAAGAGCTCTTCATTTGGTATGAGTTGTGTCTTGAATTATTTTGTATGTGCACAAAACCTACAGACATATCCCAAATCTCTATTACATTACATCCGTGCACACAACTTGCGGATCGCCATTACATTACCTCCATGACTCTTATTCATTCTTCACACTACAGCATACAATATTACATACTTCTTTAAAAATTACCCTCCACTGACTTTATCTTATATTTATTGAACCCCTAAAGCCCAACCCTTTTACATTTTTATAGGCTCTAATGTTCGATTTTACATCCTGCACCCACTACCCATAAGTGGACAACCTTTCAAATTAAATCACCACATATATTTAATGTTTTCCCAAAAATTTCCCAAATTTTCGGAGCTGACCATTTTGGTCTCCGCTCCGTTGCAGCCTTGTTCACATCTTGACCGTACTTCTCAAAATTTGTGGACCAAAATTTATACAACTTACCTAGGGCCAATAGACCCCCAACACTCACATGTGTGTCATTCCAAGTCACTTTGGGTAGAAACCACTGTAACGTTCAACTTATCTTGAAAATATTAGAATATTTTCATCACATCCTCTACCTGTCGCTGAACACCTTCCTTGAATTTAGCAATTCTTTCCAAAAGTTTAGAATTGAGATGTTTCTAAACTTTTCACTTCTATCGCCTCTATAGCTTGTTTCTCTTGAACATGCATTGGATGAATGCTCACTATGACCTACTTTGCTTCATCTGGAATCTCCATGACATGATCAGTTCTTCATTGTTGCTATGTTCAGAGTTTAGAAACCTGTTGTTGTAATAATTTTAGATCAGTATCCTTACTTGGTCGGGGGAAATGTTTTCAATGAGTTCCTTAACCCGACCAGATTGGAATTTGCTGCATGAAGTTTCTCTGTTATGTGTTGTATCTAAACATCATCCATCAAGGCTTCCCAGGCATGGTAAATATGCATATATTCCTTAGTACAGATTGCCTCAGCCTCTTGAATTTGCTATACATCCTCATCAAATACCTTTTGTCACTCTTCCCATACTTCAGGGGGTGTACTAGGAAGAATCATATCTTCTAATTTTGAAATTCTCTTCCGAAAGTCGGTATCAACTTCCCCCAACCTAATCACTTGATCCTCGGGGAGCATGTCGGGTGTAACCCCAACCTATGGAATTTCATTACAGGAAAATGTGAAAGCTTGCTTGATTCTCTTCCTATCTTGCTGCCACCTTTGTGTCTACTTCTATGTCTCCTACAACTGATTATGGATAAAAGATACATTGTTCTTCAAATGCTTCAACAATCATACACCATGTGTTCCCTTTCCTTAATTTCGTCAACTTCATACTGTTGTACGTTATGTAGTAAAACATGGGCATCACAAAGAGGTCTATTCAAACACACCCAATATGTTGAATCATGCTACGATATTTCAGTGTGCCAAAGTCAAGTGCTTTAGGTAGCACTTGAGCCTTATGATTAGGCTATCGCAGTGGTTGCACTTTAGCTGAATGATCCTCAGAAGCACCATCTTCTAGTGTCTGCGATGGGGCCCGAATTACCGCAACCTCGACTTTCTTTACCACTGTATAAATATCTTGGAGCAAGTCGATAATGCTCTCAAACAATTTTGTGTGTCAACTATCAATATTTTGGTGTGTTTCATCATCAACCTCTTTCATTCTAACTACCAGTAAGTTATAGTCATCATGAGTAAGCCTGATACGGGGATCTCTAACGGCCTTTTTCTTTTTGTGCCTATTTTTACTCACTTCAGAAACTTTCCTCTTTTCCCCCAACTATGGATCCGGTGATGTTGCACTTGATTCATCATCACTGTCACAAGGTAAACTAGGTGGGTTGTATTCATCTTGGGGGCCCCTTACTTGAGTCCCCGATGTGCCCTGCTATCACGGTTCCATTTTGGTAGACAATAGGTCATCTATGATACATTTATTGTATTCTTCATGCCAATCTCGAATTATGACATCAAGTTCCTCCTTAGCTAACCAAGATGCAGTGGTTAACCATTGATGTTGGGGTTCTCTTCGTGGTTGGATATGAAAATTGCGAGCCCCTGTAGTAAATTTGATCACATTTCTGTACTGCTGGACAGTTTTTGTGTAAATTCTTGACTAATTTCCAATATGATGCCTCAGTGCATCAATGTGCATGTAAAATTCAATATTTTTTTCCATTTGTCATCCTCAATTATTTTCCTCATACCATAAATTGTGATATTGTTCCCCATGATACGGGACATGTATTTCCATCCCTTGATAGTTGGGTGGCTCTACCCATGTGAAAAAAGAGATGAATACTAGCAACTACGAATCAGTGAAAGGAGTATCTTCTTCCTATGCATCTATAACATCTGCCAGTAATTATTTAAGAAAAAATGTGGACCAATTCATCTAGACTCTAGCAGCACATTACTTAGCTGCAACTATGATACCAACAGTTCACTGGTTCAGTCACATCTTCCTTAATAAATTACTGGATAGTACTTTGGGCGCAAATTGAACACCTTGATCATCGATAGAGGTAATGGAAAAACCCCTCTTATCCCATGTAATATTTTACTTCTCTTTCATGTGAGCGACAAGGCTCGAGTCTTTCTCCTTACTAGAAAAAATGGAAATGGATCAACTTCCTCTTTGGGAAACCCAATGATGGAGGAAATGAAGTTGATGTAAATGAAAATACGGTTATCCAACCACAAATAGCCCCTATGGAAATAGAATAGCATTTGCTTCACTCACACATTAAGGTCAAAAGTGCAACCAAAGTGGGGCATATGCATCAAGGACATAATTCCTAACTTATCCAACCCACAATCATAATCCATAGGTGCCAACTGAATAGGTCCTCCTTCAACTAGTTTCACTAAAGTCATATACCACAATAGCTGGAGTTCAAGGAACTTTCTCAAGTCATAGTATACAAATGTTAGCTTCTTCAATTTAGGAATAATGTCCGCCATGACATGCACACATCGCGGGATGGTTGGATTAACCCCCATATACTTGGAACTCTTATGAATGACCAAATTTGGGAGCATCATCTTCGCATGGAGAAATATAACCAGGTAGTATTATTGTTGAACTAGACACTGAAGCCTCAACATCATGTGTTGCTTTAAATCTATGTTAGGGGGGAATGACCCAACCAACCTTTCACTTCTTCCTCAACGGATTTACAAGTATTAGTCATGAGACAACCTTTGGTGCCTCCTCGACAATAGGTATGGAAGGTGGAGCCTCCACACCTGAACCTCTAATGGTTCTTGAACTTGAAACAAGAATATCCATTATAGAAAGCTTCAGACACAATGAGTTGCAAATAGTTATTTTTCTCAATAAACTTCAAACTTTGATACAATGAAGCAACTGAATTTCATTGAGTGGTGAAATAGATCTATGCACATGGAAAGTCAGCCAATTACATGGGTCTGCAATAAATTAAAAAAGATGGTGGTTAATCCCTTCACATGTTGAAATATCTTTGGACATTTATGACAAAGCGTCGTTAAAGCCATCACTTCTCTCACCATAAAAGTAAGCAATTACTATGCATTAATTACGGACTTGACAGGAAACACACCACCAAAATATCCTGTGACCCAAATTTAACTATGACAAAACTTGAGTTTGCGACAAAAAAATTACTTGTGACAGACCTTTAGCTTGCAACAAGCCTTTATCTTGTGACAGACCTGTGTCTTGAGACATACTTGTAGCGTATGACATACATGTAGCTTGTGGCATACCTTTATCTTGCTGGAGACCTTACCGACTTTAAAGGACAATTTCAAACTTATATACAAGACTCCCCCTCTTTTTTTTTCTATGTACAAGTTCAGTAAATATCTACTCAGTCAAGCGAAGTACGACTCCCCCCTATAATATTATAGCTGACTCCCATTTACCAACCCATCAAAGGGTGTACAACCTAAATTCTGTAACTGAACTGCACCCCCATCTGTAACATGAATGACAACATATGGTACCAACCAATGTGTACGAAGCTTACCAAGATGTTTTAAAAACTTACTATCGTAGAAAAGAATAAAGTCACATGCATGGAATTGCTTGAACTTAATGTGGCAGTCATGCCAAGCCTTATGTCGCTCTTTCTTGACTCACTGATAATATCCTGCAATGAAATCGTCTTCTTCCAACTGTAGCAGCTAAGATAATATTTCTTCAATTGCACCCAAAATTTTCATCTCAGTCATTGCACCTATTCTTAGGCTGGGTACAATATATTCTATTGGCATAACAACCTCCTACCCATAAACTAGTCGAAATGGAGTGTTTCCTGTAAGTTTCTTACATGTTGTGCGATAATCCCCATAAAATGGTAGGTATTTTGTGATCCCAGTCATCAAAATTTACATTACAGATATTATTCAGTGCATTCTCTAAAATTTTGTTAAAGGCTTTGAGAGCTCCATTTGCTTATGGATGATATGACGTTGTCTTCCTGGGATGGATCTGAAATTATTCAGTTAATTTCTCAATCAATTGAATAAAAAAATGCATATCGTGGTCATTTATTAAATTTTATGGACAACCAAACCTGGTCACGACATGGTCGAGAAAAAACTTGGCAATAGTCAATTCTATACAATCTCTAACTAGTGTTTCTTCTGGCCATTTGGTTAAATAATTTGTTGCATTAATTATATATTGTGCACTTACCTATTTACCTGGTGTATTAATAGGACCTACAAAATTGACAACCCATTTATCGAATTCCCACAAAATTACCTCTGGTACAAATGGCATTTTATCATGTCGAGACGGTTTCCCTATACATTGACAAATATCATAACTGCAACAATTATCCATAGCATCTACATGAAGGGTAGGCCACCATAATCATGCTTGTAAAATATTGTGTGTTGTCACTTTCCCTACATAGTGTCCCCCTGCTACACAAGCATGAACTTCATTCGACACCATCGATTTCTCATGTTCTGAGACACAACAATGGAGTATCTCATTTGGTCCCATTTTATATAATTTTTCAGCTATCAACTGGAATTTTGCAAATCTTACAACTAATTGTTTCTTTTGTGTTGTGCTAAATCCTCTTGGTACACTCCCTCGTAGTCAAGAAATGCATAATGTCTTCATAATAGTTGTTGGACAAAACCCACCAACAAAGCCTATTTGACAAGGGTTCTTGTTCTTTCGACACCCAACCAGTGCGATATCCTTGAGCATCGACCCAGACAGGTTTTAACCTGCCCAGAAACACCCATAGAGCGGATGAAGTCTCACCCGAGATGTTTGAGGGAGAGCTGTCGGAACCAAGTTTCCGACAGTAAGGAGGAGGATTGGGGCATCAACTACTTATCCACATAACTATTAGATCTAGTAGATCCATTTATCAGATATTGCAGCATTCATCATAGATATACCATTACAACCATAGATCTAACAGATTGCATCATTCTTCTATTCATCGCAGCTGTATCACATTCTTCATTCATAAAATAGAATCATCAGACATTGACATCACAATACATAAAGACAAAAAAAGACAAAATACAATAGTGGTTTAGCTCAACATCCATCATATCATATTAATTTTTGTGCAATAGATCCAAACAACAATAGTATTTCTCCACAGCGAGAGAAATATTGACCCACAAAATCGCATACAGATAACAAAAGATTCAAGCTCTCACTTGCTCCCTGCTATCACTTCTCACTTCGGTCTCTATTACATTTGCAATTATAATTATATATATAGGCTTGCGCCTTTACATTCAAGGTCTACTTCTAACTAAATCCTAACTGATTTAACCACTAATGACCTATATCCACAAAATGTGGTCAGCCGATACAAAAATATGCATAAAATATTCAAAACATTTTTTTTTTCTGCCCATCGCGTTGTCTTTGTCTTGCGCGGTTTCACGTGAGCTTGCACAACCTCTACGGTGTTGTGCAACTCACTTACTCCAAAAAACCCTGCCAAAAGGCCCCCAACACAGTTTTGTGGCTCGTCCTCGAGCCATGTTAGATGGACAGGGTGTACTCTGTCGTCTTCATCTTGAATTCCTTGCACTACTGTGAGATCTCCTTGACCTGGGCTTGAACATTTTTAGCTTCATCCTGACAACTGAGCAGGTCCTGCTTCACAGGGTGCTCCACCAACTTGGTATCCACCATATTCTTTCCGTCTTGCATAGCCTGCAGTGCGGCGATTGCTTTAATATCCAATTGCGCTCTAATCTCTTGGAATTCCTCTAGTTGGGCATTGCACTTGTTCTTTCATTCTTGTGCCTTTGCGGCTCTTTGTTGCAGTTCTCTTAGTTAGGTGGACCGCATAAGCTGAATCATGAGTGGCATTGTCCTTAATGCCATCTTCAATTTCATCAAATGACTATTAGCTTCCCGTGCTTGCGTAGTCAGTTGTTCTAACTGCTCATCCTAGATGACATTGCCCCAAAATTGTGTTGTGGCCTATGAGATATTCTTTTCTTCTTGCTCCATTTCCTCAAACTGAGCCGTGACCGCTTCGATGGAATCCTTGCGCTCCGCAATCTTCTTTGGTGGCATTTCTGGTTAGACCATATAATTGAGAATATTTTTGTGCAGCTAGAGCTCGACGATGAATTCTCCCAATCTCTTAGCTTTGGATATTGCATCCAGTTCCTCCTTGCTTTCATAGATGTGCTGACAGGCCTCATCAACAGCCTCCTCTACCTTGACTCTAATTGCAATCAGCTGCGCATTCTCGAGAATCAGGTGGCTAGTCTTCTTTTTCAAGTCGACAATCTCTTCATCAACTTTTCTCTTCAGCTCTTCCTGTTCTGTCTTTAGTGCTGCAACCTCCTACACTTTTGCTGCTGCTAAATGTTCCTTTACATGGCGCAGATCCTCAACCTTTGTCTTTAGCTGCGTGACTTCCCCATGTGATTGCAAATACCCTTCACTACGCTCCTTCTGTCTGTTGACCAACTCATGGTTGGCCACCCATTGTATGTGGACTAGGGTCTGGGTCAGAAGCTTGTTGATATCCACTGCAACACCCTACAGCTGCTGCAAGGAGGAGTTCACATCCTCACTTCCTGCATCAATTGCAGTCAAGGGAACCTGAATGTTCCTAGCCCACGACTTAGTGCTAATCGATGGGAGTTCCTGCACAGTGGCCTTCTCTGGTGCTGCCTTCACAATTGCATCATAAATAGAATCTAATTTATCTCTTACCACGGCAAATCCCTCCTGGTGGGACTGGCACATTGTTTGCGCAGTGGCGTCAGATGAATCTGTGAGAACCTTAATGGGCCACTACAATTGGGCTTCCAACGCTGATCTGGTGCTACTTCCCACATCAAACTCCATGCGCCACTTGGTTTGGCACTCGTCCAGTATGCGTTGGGATTTTGGATCAGTTTCGGTCGATGACTCTCCCTCCAAATCATGAGTACTTTGGACTTCTCGCACAAGCTCTACAGGAACATCTGCTGAAGGTTCCGTCGATAATTCTTCAGTACTAACTGGTTTGCGCCAGTCAGTAGGCTAGTCCTGAATTAGTGCTTCCACTTCATTGTCTGTTAATTTATAAGGAATCAACAGCCATTGCCTATCAGGGTCTCATCACTCCTGGATATGAATTGAATGGGGCCTGATGGAAAATTGCATGATCCTCTGATATTTTACTGCTGCCACATTTGATAAGTGTGGAATTTTAACTGCTGTGGCTTGTAGCGCTTCCTAGTACACCCAAGAGGGGATCATGCAAACAGTATTACGAATGGGCTCCTCTACCCACCATAATTTTTTGTATCATGTGCCTTTGCACACTTTGACTGCTTCAACAGACATAGGCTAGTAGNGTGGATCATGCAAACAGTATTACGAATGGGCTCCTCTACCCACCATAATTTTTTGTATCATGTGCCTTTGCACACTTTGACTGCTTCAACAGACATAGGCTAGTAGTCTTCTGGCTTCATCCAAGCCACCAAAGCAATTAGGATCAAGAGCCAACTATAAGAGCAATACCTCTCCCCGGTCTGAGTTGTGACCACATCCTTCATTAGTTGGTTCAACAAGAAGAGGGACCAATTCATTTGGACTTCCTCAGCACACTACTATGCACAAGCAACCACTCTTGAATCGCACTGAACCGGGTGATTCCCCCTGATAATTTTACTTGCTAAAATGCGTGCTCCAATACATACTGCCTGCTCATTGATGTTGTCGATACGGTATGCGTAGCCATCAAGCTGTAATACGTATCACTCCTTCAATTGCTGAGCAAGCTTCTTGTCGTTGTCTCTTCCTCTGAGATATTGAGCGGGGTCTGTCCCAGCCTTTGGTAGCCCCATGATCTCCGAAATCAGGTCCACTATAACCAAAATTGGTACATCCAACCATAATGTCCCGCCATGAAAACATGCCAACAATTGTTTGACGCATGCATTCGCTTCATTTAACCTCTCGAAATGGGGAAATTTTGATAAGCCCCAACAACTCATATTTGTTCAATCCTTGCGCCCATGAGTGTAGAATACGCCTGATGAGTGCGCTTGGAACCGAAGGAAATGACTCATAGGGCTCATCCACTACTCCCTTCAATAGCAACAAGTCATGGTCCTCATACTTCATCTAGACTAGGGAGAGAATAATGTCCACAGTGCACGTCATCCCTTCCGGCAGTGGCGATGTTTTTGGTCGATACTTCTGAGTTTTGGTTAACTGTCGAGGCTTTGCTCCAGGTCGGATGGGAGAAACATATCCAGGGATATCATTGATGGACATGCCCCTGGGTGCTGCAGACTCCACATCTACCGAACTAGATGGCCCTTTCTACGCAGTTCGCTCCCCTTGCGCCCTAATGGAAGTGTGCGTCTGCCTCTTCTGTAACAACATTGATCCTAACTTCTGAGCCTTTCACTTGCCTCGGGGGATCAAAGATGATCCGACCAGCATACTCGTGAATTCTTCTATGATAGCAGTTGGATGGATGGGTGACTCACACTCACTGGAAATATCCACAGTGTTGGGGTTTCTCAGCATTCTGCACCACAAAGCCTCACTCAACAATCCACCATGCCCCAATTACACACCCTAGCTGCCACTCAATAGGCATCCAACTTACTTATCTTAGCTCTACTCTAATCAACTCGAATGAACTCAATGATTCTTTCATCCCGCGTCCCTCATCTATTTATAACAAATTATGAATCCAACTTCATTATTTCCAAATCCGAGGTAGTCATCATGCCCAAATCCTCCATTAACGACCCGAATCCATCGACGATCCTGTCATGCTAACGGGCTACTCATCCATAAATGCGTGTCTCTTCAACCAGTGCCACCGGCTAACTGTTCTTAATTTTCTACATTTATTGCTGATTTGACCCAATCGTAGTCCTATGGCTGTCGTGGTCTCTCTATCTAATTGCACTACCGACTCCTACACTTACGCAACCACTTCCTCTTGGTGCACCTTTCTGTTCTCTATCTATCCTATCTCTATTTTTTTATTGCGTAGTGCTTTAGGAAATGCACCCTTCCACCCCTGTCCTACAGGGCTTCAGTCGGCTACTGTTCACGAGTTTCGGTAGCACCACTCCATCTAACTACTGCAATTGAACTGCTGCCCCAGAAGTAATTGAATGAACAAGATACGGGCCTAACCAGTGCATTTGTAACTTACTTGGATGCTTCATAGTATTTCTGTCGTATAAAATCACGAAATATCCTTGGGAAAATTGTTTTTTTTTTAATGTGGTGATCATGCCACACCTTCCTTTGATCCTGCTCGACGCGCTACTAGAAGCCTGCGATGAAGCGGTCCTCTTCTAGTTGGACTATCTGCGTTGCTAGCTCCTCAAGTGCTTCTTCATCGGCCATTCCAGTTGATGCAATAATGCACAGACTAGGAACAATGCACTCCATAGGTGTGACTGCCTCTTTCCCATATACCAGTTTGAATGGCGTCTACCCCGTCAGCATCTTGTAAGTGGTGCGATATGCCCACAGAACTGTAGGAATCTTTAAAACCCAATCATCATGATTAGCATTACATACCTTTGTTAGCACAGTTTCCAAGATTTTGTTGAAGGCTTCGACCGTTACATTTTCCTATGGATGATATGGGGTACTTTTCTTATGCTGCACCTGCAATTCCTCCTTTAGTGATTTTACTGTGTGGTTGATAAAGTGACTTCCCTGGTTGCTCATTAATATCCTAGGGCATCCAAACCGTGTCATAATGTTTTCAAATATGAAATTTGTTGTTGTCGTAGCGGTGCAATCCACAACTGGTGCGACCTCCACACACCTTGTCAGATAGTCATTTTCCATGATGATGTATCATGCACCGGTTCTCTTTCCTAGACGGTTTATTGGACCCACAAAGTTCACCACCCATTTGTCGAAAGGTTGAAAAGTTACTTGCAGTACAAGTGACATCTCATCTCGTCATGATGGCTTCCTGACATGTTGACATACATCGTAGCTCCACACATAGTTTGTAGCATCATTACGCAAAGTAGGCCACCATATCCCAGCATGCGGTACCTTACACGCAGTATCCTGCCCTCCATAATGTCCACCTGCAACTCCTGCATGTGCTTCTTTCAAAATTTTCCCTTGTTCATGAGTAGAACACACCGTTGTAGGACCTCATCTGGTCTAAGTTTGTATAAGTTCCCAACGGTCAATTGGAAATATGAATCCTTCACAACCAACTACTTCTTTTGACTGGTCGTCATATCCTCTGGTGCAACTCCGGTTGCCAAAAACTGAATTATCAATGTAGAATGGTCATTTGTGATATCAACTCGAAATAGCTGCGCATCCGACAATCCATCATCAATATTGCTGGGCTCTTCACCTATTTCAATGCGGGATAGGTGGTGATCAGGACCAACATTCAAGCGTCTTGGATTTACGATTATTTTGAAATCAAACTCTTGAAATAGAAGTAGGCAACGTCATATCTCCCCCCCCCCCAACACAGGCTTATTAATCAGATATTTCAATTCCAAATGATCAGTGAACATTTTTAAATGACCTCCCAAGAGATAATTCTTTAACTTCTGCAGCGCATATACCATCTCCAACCCCTCTCTTTCTGTGGTCATGTAATTCTTCTCAGCAAAGGATAACTTTCTACTAGAAAAGGAAATCAGGTGATCTAGATCTCCTTCTCTTGGTTGCGTGAGTACGACTCCCAGCGCAATAGATGAGGCATTGACATGGCCATGAAACTCCTTGTTCCAATCAGGGAACACAAGTATGGGTGTTGAAGCCATCTTGGCCTTCAATGTGTCGATGTTGTTTTGACATTCTTGGCTCCAAACAAATGTGGCATCCTTCTTTAACAGTTTCTCCATGGGGGCAGTAATCGTAGCATAACCGCCAATAAACTTGCGATAGTAAGCAGTGTGTCCCAGTGTTGCGCGAAGCATCTTCATATTTGTAGGTGGTGGTAGCATCAGAATGAGCATAATCTTCACTAGATCAACCAAAATCCCCTACTTACAAACAATATGACCCAACAGTATCCCAAATGGTGCAAAGAAGATGCACTTCTTTGAATTCAATGTGATCTTATCCTGTCGACACCTTTCCAGCATCAAGCGCAGGTTTTCCAAGTGATCCTTCATCAATCCGTAGACTATCCAGTCATCCATATATACTTGCAGAAATTTTTGAATAAAATATTTAAATGCAGTGACAACAACTCGAGAGAATATCGCAGGTGCATTCTTTAGCCCAAAGGGCATCACTGTATATTGAAAGTAACCCCATTCAGTGACAAATGTGGTTTTATGGTGATCCTCCTTTGCAATTCTGATTTGGTGATACCCAAAAATCCATCTGTGAATGAATACATTTCTTGACCACCTACTCGCTCAAGAACCTCATCCATGAACGGTGTCGAAAAGGGATTGTGCATGCAAGCATCATTCAACTTTCTTAGATCGACATAGATTCATACTTCCCCAATATTATTTTCTTGGACCACCATAGGGATTATCCATTCTGATTCTTCAACAGGATCAATAATCCCTACATCTAGCATCCGATCAAGTTCAGCCTTGACTCGTTCTTTATATCACAGTTATAGCCTCTGTCACACTGGTTTTGCATTTGGTTTTAATGGGATTTTCATTTCCCATAGGTCACCCAATATCTCCTTCATTTCTAAGAATTTTGTCGAGAACATATCTTGAAACTCATGCAATAGATCTGTGATCTTTTCCATGGTCTCCTTGTCCCAGTAGTCCCCAATATTGGAAAATTTCAGATTCCCCTCCATCCCAATGTTAACTTTCTTAATCTTCAGCGGTTGAGTCATGGGATCCGTCAGCACATCTAGTGCTGCGACATCCCGACTTCCTTCAGTCTTTGAAATATTAATATTTCACAACTCATCATCATCCTATGGCTCGCCAGAGAGGTTGTAGCATTCCATCATCAATTGCATGTGGCAATGCGCATGTGGGTCCACAGGATATGCGACTGGGACAACTTTCAAGACTATAGCCCAAATGATCTATAGTGCATTGTTAACCTTTTCTTTAGCATATGCAAAGCCAAAGGTATGCGTGAAGCAAACAATCAGCTCCTCCCACGTGGTGATTTCTCTGCGCAACTCTGCTGATACGTACAAGGACCTTGTCATTTCATCTAATGTGTGAATAAAAGCATGGACCCACTCATCCTTGGGTCACGATGCCCACAACATCTAGCATTCCCTCAGATGACTACAAGGGTTATTGTTTCCATCATATCTCCCAGTGTGACATACCTCCATATCTCCGAAGTGCACAATCATCAAGCATCAACACTGTACCCATTCATGAATGGTCTCCCTATGAACTATCCACCAGCGTGCTGGAGTGGCCTTCATTGCTTTCCCTAATGCCAACAAGCGCCGAGGCTTAGATACCTTCACTTCAAACTGCTCGAGGAACCTAGATAGTTCCGTTATTTATTCATAGATTGGAAACTCAACGACCTCAGTTGTGACATGGCATAGAGACTGCGTGATCAGCCCACATTTTCTGAGTGATACTTCATGCATCTAGTTTTGCCAACTTTCCAGCGCATCATCAAAATCAGAGGATGCTACACCAACCCAGTTCTTCATCGGCAGTAGGATGGATATAGTATAAGGAAATATTGTAAACGTGATCCCATCCTCTAACAACTTCATCTTTGACAGGTTCAATATATCTCCTTCCTTCATTAGGATCCATCGGGGCAATGACTCGGATATCCTGGTTCTCGAACGTCATCAAATGCTTCTTAAATTTTATCACGACCATGTTGTCATTGGCCCATCCAATCCCTAGCAGCACAGGATATCATCCCCCTCCATCAATGAATTCGATTACATCAAAATCAACATGAGTCCTCGTACCTTCAAAATCTACAACCCGATTCGACACACAATCGATTGGTTGAACTTTGGTATGGTTAGCCAATCTCAGCTGCACTAGGGACCAGCCAAGTTTCAGCTCCCCCATATTTTTCCATGCTTTTTTCATCAGGATATTCACATCTGACCCGAGATCCAGAATAACTGAATCGACTTCACAGTCCCCAATCTAAATGTTCATCTGCATTTCCTTGCCCGTCTTTTTCTTCTGTAAATAATTCACCACAGAGTCCTACAACTCTCTATTCGGATGGTGTAGCAACTTCTCGATCTCTTTCTAGGGATAAATAACTCTTGAAAAACTATTGTAAGGTACCATACTGCCGCGATGGTCCAACTTCTAATGAAGAATCAAAACCAGAAGGCATGCCAAAAATAGGTGTCTTACCAGGATTTCTTCCAAGCACCTTGCAAGCCTCAAAAAAGGTATCTCTCTTGGTCATGATATCAAACTGTGCTTTCTTCTTGCCAGCCAGTCGCACTTGTGGTCACGGTCCATCTTCTCCAGTTGTCATGCCTCCTCGAGTAAAAATTGTTGATGTAATTGTAACTTCGGAATGTATTCACTTGTATTTCTTATGTATTGTACCTCGATGTTTATTTCAGGAAGTGTTTGTAATGTAATTGAGTCATTTCATGCCCCGATGTTTTGATCGAGAGTTTTTATAATGTAAACAAGTCATGTCAAGTCAATGTGGGTAACCCTCCTAATGTTCAAGGGTTAAAGTCCTCGCAGTTTCGAGGCCTTGGGGTTTTTAGAATCACCTAGTGAAGTCGGCCCTAGTGAGTCATTGTCAAGTCAGGAATTAGTATAAATAGAGAGTGAGCCTCTCTATTTATCACACACTCACTCACACTTAGTTGTAGCACATAGCTGAGGGAGAAGAAGTTGTTGGGGCTAGGAAGAAGAGGCTACTGCTGTCGGGAGATCATCTTATTGTTTTGGGTTTTACTTTTGGTGCTGATTCTATCTCTGAGGAAGTTGCGGGGTTTTCTCCATTTATGGTTTCCCCTAGGAAAAAAACTGTGTTCATTGTCTCTTGTGTTTGATTTTTGTGCTTATTATTCTCTCAGTTAAAAGATCCTAATACAATGATAGCTTAATGTTAAAAATATAACTTGGTATCAGAGCTAACCTAAGGAGACGACACTATGCAGCCGCGGGAACTAGGGATTCTTACTTTTTAGATCTCTCTCCACAGATTTTCAGCAAAAGAAGTTTGGGCTGACTCTCCTCCCTAGGGTGCATCTTTCTGTCGAAACATAATATGATTCTGAGCTTTTTTAGTTTTGGACCCGACACTACTGCCAAAAATTAGGGCTTTCCACAGAAGTGGAATTTTTAGGTGAGCCTAGGCTTGGATTGATCTCCTCCCCAAAATCAAAGTATAGAGATCAATATCAAATCATTTGGTTTGACAAAACTCCAGGAAATTCAAACCCTAATCTGCTCCTGAACCAGCACTGCAGAAGTTTAGCTCCAAATCGAGATCCGACATCTTGACTTGGTAAGATATAAATCTTTTTTATTTCCATTTGAGGTTCTCAATTGAGATGTCTCATCATACCGAGATTGATGAAAATATTGAGGGAGTTGATAACTTCCAAGCATGGAACTATAGGATCTCCTTGGTCCTAGAAGAAAATGAGTTGGACTCCTACATCAATGAGGAGGTTCCAGTTCCAGAGGAATATGAGGCTAAGGCCTTACAAAAGAACAAGTTGGTTATGGAAAAGAGGATTATTTCTAATTCAATCAAGGATCACCTCATACCACAAGTGTCCTCCTTCAATACACCTAAAGCTATGTTTGATGCCCTAACCAAACCTTTTGAAGGGAAGAACATAAACCGGAAGATGACTCTAAGGAACTAGTTGAAGAGTGTAAAGATCTAGGATGAGGAGACCATCCAGTCATACTTCACAAGGGTCTCCCAGATCAAAGAACAACTTGAAGCAGTAGATGAAGAAGTGGAGAATGCAGAAATTGTGATGACAACCTTGAATGGTCTCCCTAGGTCATGGGATTCTTTCATCTAGGGAATCTGTGCTAGGAAGAAGCTAATCAAGTTCAGTGGACTGTGGGAAGAATGTTCACAAGAAGAAGCTCGAATATCAGCTTGGGAAGAAAATATGGGAAGTGAATATCAAGCTCTCACAGTACACCCCAAGAAAGGAAAAAGGGAAAATCATCATCACCAAGGTAAGCATTCTCATCAGAAAAATATTTTTATAAGAAGGGATCCATCCAAACTCAAATGTTATACATGTGATGAAAGAGGACACTTTGCTAGAAGTTTTCCCATGAATAAGAGTGGATCCAAGAAGAAGAAGAACTCCAAAAGAAGACATCATGCTCACACTGCTGAGGATGATGATCCTCCCAAGAAGAAAGTAAAACAAGAAAGTGAAGACTCTTCAAGTGATGAAGAATATGTTCTAATCTCCGCTCTCACAGGAACTGTCACTCATGGAAGCAAAGATTGGATTATTGACAGTGGGGCTTCCAAACACATGACAGGATTCAAGGAATATTTTGAGAAACTATCCGAACATAATTCACCCCATAAGGTGAAACTTCGGGATGACTACCAATATCCCATAAAAGGTAGTGGTGAATCCTCCTACAAGCTAGACTCTGGAAAGTCTATGAAAATGAAGGATGTCTTGTTTGTACCAAGACTAAAGAAGAATATTCTCTCCATATAGGCACTAGATGCAAAAGGCATGAGGGTTGCATTTGTAGATGGCCAAGTCCTCATGTGGCCAAGAGGAAAGACTATTGACGATGCAATAGTAATTGGAGAACAAGAAGGAGGATTATACAAATTGAAGGGCCATCCAAAACAAGCTTTGGTCCATGACACAGTAGAGCCAAATGAACTTTGGCATAGAAAGCTTGCACATGTGCACTACAGAGCACTACCACTAGCAAGAAAAGCTATTGAAGGTATTCTAGAAATTCAAGCAAAACATGATAGAGTCTACAAAGGATGTGCGAAAGGAAAGAACACAAAGAAGACATTTACAAGTAGCGAAAGCAAAGCAAAAGGAATCTTGGAAATCATTCACTCCGATGTATGCGGACCAATGTCATCCAGTTCTTTAAGTGGGTGTATACTATGTTTCTTTTATTGATGATTATTCTACGAAGACATGGATATACTTTATGAAGAACAAAGATGAAGTTTTCAGCAAGTTTAAGGAATTCAAAGCCTTGATCGAGAACCACACAGAAAATAATATCAAGACCTTTCGATCAGATAATGGCGGAGAATTCACATAAAATGAATTCAAAGAGTTATGTAAAGATTCAAAGATTAAGAGGGAGTTATACACTCCATTTAATCCACAAAAAAATGGGGTTGT
Organism: Pseudotsuga menziesii; assembly: GCA_001517045.1. Taxonomy (NCBI): domain Eukaryota; kingdom Viridiplantae; phylum Streptophyta; class Pinopsida; order Pinales; family Pinaceae; genus Pseudotsuga; species Pseudotsuga menziesii. Next base: position 237,247 of record LPNX010398440.1, read on the forward strand.
AGAAAGGAAGAATAGAACTATCATGGAAGCTGCGAGAGCAATGCTTCATGATCAAGATCTTCCTATACATCTATGGGCCGAAGCTACCAGAACAGCGGTGTATGTACAGAACCCTACTCCACACAGAGTACTCGAGAACAAGATGCCTGAAGAAGTATTTTCCAGCAAGAAGCCAGAAGTCATCCATCTCAGAATATTTGGCTATCCAATGTACATACACATTCCGAAAGAAAAGAGGACAAAGTTAGATCCTTCAGGAAAGAAGGGTATATTTGTGGGATACTCTAAAATCTCGAAGGCTTATAGAATATACTTCCCAGGATTCAAGAAGATCGACATTATCAGGGACGTAACATTTGATGAAGACTCAGCTTACAACAAATCCAGAAAGAGACCTGCTAAAGATCCTAAAGAATCAGAAGCACCTAGAATTCATGACACAACCACGAACAAAGAAACTCAAGAAGAAGATCAAGAATTTGAAGAACCTCAAGAACCTTTAGATACACCTCAAGAGAACAATCCTCACAAGAGGAAACCTTCTTGGGTACGAGAAGCTATCTAAGGTGCTGAAAGATATGGGGCTCCAGAAGAGAATCACAGAGAAAGAAAGAGAACCAAGCCCTGCTCTGGGTATGTAGCTTTATTGTGTGACTTTATCATTAAAGAACCTTCTAACAATGAAGAAGCGACAGAACAAAAAGAATGGAAGGATGCTATGATCGAAGAGTATCAATCGATCATGACGAATGATGTTTGGGATGTTGTCCCAAAACTACAAGGGAAGTCTGTTGTAACTTCCAAATGGATCTACAAGATCAAGCATGCTCCAGATGGTAGCATAGAGAAATATAAAGCAAGATTCGTGCCTCATGGCTTCTCACAAAAAGAAGGAATAGATTATGAAGAAACCTTTGCACCTGTAGCTAGATACAATTCCATTAGATCAATACTTGCTCTTGTTGCAGTGATGAAATGGAAGATACACCAAATGGATGTCAAGATTGATTTCGTGAATGGTGTAATGGAAGAGGAAGTGTATGTAAAGAAGCCACTATGTTTTGAGACACATGACAGGGAGTCTCATGTGTGTAGATTGAATAAATCCCTATACAGTTTGAAACAGGTACCTAGGACATGGTACGACAGAATTCATGGCTTTCTATCCAGTTTGGGATTTACCAAAAGTAAAGAAGATTCCAACCTTTACTACAAGGTTGAAGATGGAAACCCAGTGATGCTCCTAATATATGTAGATGATCTGTTTGTAATAGGTATGGATGGGTTGATTGTTGATACGAAGAGCAAGCTTGCTGCTGAGTTCGAAATGAAGGACTTGGGTATGATGCACTATTTTCTAGGCATGAAGGTGTGGCAGAATGAAGATGGAATCTCCCTCAGACAAGGGAAGTATGCAGTAGAGATCCTGAAGGGGTTCAGGATGATGGACTACAAGGCCATAACCACACCTATGGCATCAAACTTGAAGCTATTGAGTGATGCTTCATCAGAAGCTATTGATGCTATGATGTATCGTTAGATGATTGGGTCCTTGATGTACCTAACAAACACGAGACCAAGTATTTTCTTTGTTGTGAACACCTTGAGCCAGTTCTTGATAGATATGAGACATGTTCACTTGATTGCTGCAAAGCATATTTTGAGGTACCTGAGGGGTACAGTTGATTATGGGCTCAAGTATGAGGTGAAACAGAAGATTAACCTAGAGGGTTATGTTGATTCAGATTGGGTAGGCAGTGCCATCGATAGGAAGAGCACTTCAGGGTGTTGCTTCAGTATGGGATCAGGTGTGATCTCTTAGTTTAGCAGGAAGCAATCCTATGTGGCATTGAGTACAATTGAAGTAGAGTATGTCGCAGCTTGTTCAACTAGTTGTGAGGTAGTATGGCTGAGGAAGCTACTGTCTGATTTATTTAATCTCCAGTTGGATGCTACTTGTATATATTGTGACAACCATAGTTGTGTGAAGTTGTCGGAGAACTCGGTGTTCCATGACAAGTCGAAGCATATCGAGATCAAGTATCACTATATTAGGGATATGGTGCAGAGGGGAGTAGTGAAGCTCCAGTATGTTGCAACGAACGAATAGATAGCTGATGTGTTGACAAAGCCATTAGTTAGAGTGAAGTTTGAGTACTTCAGGGAGAAGCTTGGTGTTCTCCAGATCGAGGTTCCCTCCAAAGGGAATTGATGGGTCCGTGAGCCATTCTGACATGGTAAGAGGATTGGTTCCTTCCATGGTCAGATGTAAGGGCTGAGCCATTCTGCCATGGTGAGAGGATTAGTTCCTTCCATGTCAAATGTGAGTGCTAAGCCATTCTGATGTGACTATAGGATTGGTTCCTACATGATCATATATAAGCGTTGAATTCCATTCTTGGAATGGAGGCACTTGGTCAGTTACCAGGAAAGCTTAGTATGGGACTGAGGGCCATTCTGATGTGACTATAGGATTGGTTCCTACATGATTAGATGTGAGTGTAGAGCTTTTCTGACATTGGTTGTCATATGTAAGTGCAGATCCCTTTTGGCATGGAGGATTGGTTTCTTGCATGGTCGAATATAAGTGCTGAGCCTTTCTGACATTGGTTGTCGGATATGAGTGCTGAGCCTTTCTGACATTGGTTGTCATATGTAAGTGCAGAGCCTTTAGCATGGAGGATTGGTTCCTCACATGGTCGAATGTAAGTACTGAGCGTTTCTGACATTGGTTTTCAGATGTGAGTGCTGGGCCTTTTTGACAGGGTTGTGTGATGTGTTCACACATGGTCGGATGTGAGTGTTGGGCGTGCCTTTCTGATATGATTATAGGATTGGTTCCTACATGATCAGATATAAGTGTTGGGTGGGCCATTCTGACTTAGGGTCAGATATAAGTGCTGGAAGAAGACCTACATGGAGGCTAGGCCTACAACCAGCATGAAAAAGGGTTGTCTTTGTAGAACTTCCTATGATGAGAATAATAAAGAGATAACACCCGTGATGATGATCCAACAGAGATGTTCCAGAACCAGAGATGATCCAGATCAACTGATTATCTAGATCCAGTGATGATGATCCAGATCCAAATGAAGATGACTTTAATATGAAGGTGACTTGAAGATGACGAAGACTCGATGATGATCTAGATGATACAGAGAAGAAGAAATGTGCTGATAAATTGTGTTGAGAGAATACATTCCTATTTAAGAGGGAGTGTTGATGTAATTGTAACTTTGGAATGTATTCACTTGTATTTCTTATGTATTGTACCCCGATGTTTATTCCGGGAAGTGTTTGTAATGTAATTGAGTCATGTCATGCCCCGATGTTCCATTCGAGAGTTTCTATAATGTAAACAAGTCATGTCAAGTCAATGTGGGTAACCCTCCTATTGTTCAAGGGTTAAAGTTGCTGCAGTTCTGGGGCCCTAGGGTTGTTAGAGTGACCTAGTGAAGTCATCCCTAGTGAGACATTGTCAAGTTAGGAATTAGTATAAATAGAGAGTGAGTCTCTCTATTTATCACACACTCACTCACACTCAGTTGTAGCGCATAGTTGAGGGAGAAGAAGTTGTTGGGGCTAGGAAGAAAGAGGCTACTGTTGTCAGGAGATCATCTTACTGTTTTGGGTTTTACTTTTGGTGTTGATTCTATCTATGAGGAAGTTGCGGGGTTTTTTGCATTTATAGTTTCCCCGAGGAAAAACACTGTGTTCATTGTCTCTTGTGTTTGATTGTTGTGCTTGTTATTCTCTTAGTTAAAAGATCCTAATATAATGCTAACTTAATGTTAAAAATCTAACAACAATCCCAACATAAACATCCTCTGTTCACGGTTTTGCGAGAATGGTCGCAACTGTCGACCCTTGATTCTGGTTCTGTAGCGAAGGTTGATCCAAGGGTGGATTCTATTTCACTGGTGGATTCATAGGTTGATTGATATTCTGATTTTGTACTGGAATTTGGGGATGACCTTGATTCTATAGTTGCTGCTGGTTCTGTATTTGATTTTGGGCTTGGAACTGGTTATGATTCTGTAATAGAGGAACATTGTCTGCTTTCCATCTCAGAATTAACCAAGGGAAATTTTCAACAGTATGATCATTCGCCACGCAGTATACACATTGAAAATGGGGAAAATCCCTATGATAGTGGCCAAATGTCCCACAATTGTAACACTGGATTGATGCACGACCTCGTCCTCCTCCACAGCCAAAACCTCCTCTTCCCCTGAATCCTCCTCGCTATTGATATTGTGGTTGAGCTACTTGCTACTGATACTGGGGTTGTTCCATTTGCTACTGCGGGGGATTTTGCTGCTATTGAACGTAGTGTGCTTCTTGGACATAGTGCAGCTGTGGAAGATCCATTGGGGTCTAGGTGTACTACAATCGCGGTGCAAATTGTGGTTGTGGTTGCAACGAAATAAACTGCATCTATGGTGGCAATGTATATGGGAGTTCAAGTGGTGGCTATATCACATGTCGCTACGACACCATGCGAGGATCTTCACCTTTCACAAAGTACGAATCATATGTCCGCTCTTGAAGCAGATCATAAGCTCGACAGTCCTTATCCTTGTTCCCAACTGAGCGATAGAAGGTGCAATATAAACCTACTGGCTTCGTAAGCATTTTATGCATGTAGGTACAGTATTCATGTTGATTCCCATATACTTGAAATGTGTGACACCATAGCACACCACCATAACTCAATGGGTTTAGCGCTCCTGAGAGTAGATAATTCCGGAAAGAAGGACAGGTATCTTTCGTGTGTCCATCTACATGACACCGAGTGCACCATAAGTCATCGTGTTCATCTTTCACCTTCTTGATATCCTGTAATTAAAGTTTTAGTTTCACCAGCTGCGCTTGTATTTGGTTCATGTCGACAACAGTTTCTACGACAGGTGAAGCCTCCAGCTTCATTGCAATTTCCAGAGCCTCACTTCATGTCGCTATATTTTGCTGCATTAATGGGTGTCGGATATGAGGGACCAGTGCTGTAATGAACCATTCTTTGTGTTGGCCCTCACTCATATCGAAGCTGACCTATGCCATCAGCATATTAAACCTCTTATCAAAGTCCCAAACCGTCTCATTAGGGAATTGTTTGATTTCCTTCAGCTCTATAATGTAGTGTGCTTCATATTTTGATTTCCTGAATTCTTCAATCAGTCCCTTCCGAATCTCATCCAAAGTCTTCGTTGCGGTCCCCCGTGGGACCTATATGAATCTCATGTACCAATCAAGCACACGACCTTGAAGGGTGGTTGCTAACTGGCCTTTCTTTACATCCTCGTCGGTAGTCTTTCTGGAAGTCCAGACTGCCTCACATAAGAACCAATACTGTTCTGGGTTATCGGTGCCATTTCCATGGATCATAGGTAGCTTCATATCATCTCCTGCCATCCTAGACCTTCCTCTTGCAAATGCTTCTTTACTACTGGATACCGATTGGCACATTGGACACATCAACGTAGATTGCGTATATTTTCTTGATGGTGGAGTAGTGCGCAGAGGTGTGGACATGTTGCTATCGGGGTTTGACCTTGCTTCTACCTTGGGCGTAGCTTGGGTCTGCTCGTCCTCTTCATCGCTGCAGGGCCACTTTGTCCCGTGTGGTTGTCCTTCGTGGTCTTGCATTTCGATCGCAGCAGGACCTTCCCCTATCCTCTACCTCTTCTCTACTCGGAACCTTTCTCCTCCCCCTGTGCAACCACTCTCTTCCTTGGTTGCCCTCATAGTCTTGTCGAAACTTACACCCATCTAACCCTTATCTTTCCATTCATCACCCCCCTTCTATCGTGGTGTTCACAGCCTCTGGACATTGGAGTTTTAATATTCGAGGTGCATATTTAGTATGCCCTTTTCACAAACAAGCATCTTAATTGACAATTGAAGAAACAACAAGAACCTACCTCATGGTCCGTTGAAGAATCATCGTTTTGATTTGCTATAGGACTTGTTGGTATTAACCGTGAACTTAGTGATGTATCCTTCCAGAATACTGTCCAACCAAACTTCGACAACACATGATCCCTTATTGTCAGTTTCTTGGAGTTCCTAAATTAGCTCGGGGGTCCAGGATGTCGGCTCTCTGTTGTAATCTCACAGATCACATAAGGTTACCAATAATACACACTGAAACATATATAAATTGTAAACAGAGACAAAAGATAAGAACAAATAGAAATAAAATAGATTATATTATTACAATGAGTCCATACAATGCAGAGAACTGAACTCAGTTCTCATCTGGATCAATAGCCTAATATATATGATTTACAGAACATTTACAAAATAACTACTTGTCGGTTCGGTGAACCGATGCGACCTTAGCTGGCCGACCTAATCTCTTATTTTAGTCGGCTGACTGACTTAGTCGGTTGATCAACCAAATCGGCCCATCGACTTAGTCAGTTGATCGACTAAGTTGGCTCATCGACTTAGTCAACTGATTGACTAAGTCGGTCCTCGTTCAAGTCGACTTATCAACTTGCTCCTTCTACATCTCCCCCATGAACAAAATGTTTCTTCGTCCCGAAGAAACAGGGAGGTACACAAAATTTTGTTTGTTTTGGTCCTACAAAATTTTACTGTGGCGGACTGTGAAGACGAATGGTTGGTCATTTCTGTACACAGACCTCAACAATGGCTGGAGCTGTGATGGTGAGGTGATGTTGGAAATTTTTCCAACTCTGCAAAGCTTTCTGGATGTCGATGGTCAGTGTGGTTAAGCTTGACAGGACCGACATTTTCTCCGAGATGGGGACTTCAGCTATCCTTTCCATGTTGGGGCCCATGAACTAGTTCTTCTCTTCTGTAGTCTCGATAAGTCGTTTCATCTGTGGGCAGATGATGTCGACTTTCTCTAAGTTGGGGAGAGCTTGTTGCACCCATTGATGTGCTTCCCGTTCCATTTTCTGCAGTTTGGTGGTTTCCAGCACTATCTGATCTTCTATTGTTGGTCTAAGTGCTGGCTCCATGGTTTTTCTGCTCTCTAATTCCTGAATCCCTTGTCGATTCTGTCGTTTCTGTTGGTAGAATTGCCCATAGTGAGTAGGCTAGTCTCTTAGTACTTCTTTGGTTACGACAGACTCCTCCATATGGTCTTGTAACACTTTGTATGCTTCAGAAAATGCAGTGTGCTATGCTAGTAGGAGTCTGGCAGTTTCCTCTTTCTGTACCTCCTTAGTCTCTTGAATGTGCATTTGGAGGGTTGACACCATGCTCTCGAATAGCTGATACGCTCTTTCAAGTGGTCTATCTGTGTCGATCTCAATGGATCCTAGCAGGACAGACTGGGCCAAATTCCTGCATCTATTGAGAAACTCGATCTGGTCTGTGTGTTTGGCCTGAAGTTCTTGATTTTTCCTTGCACTCCTTGACTTTGCTTCACTCGCTAGGGTTTTGAGGAGTTGTGCCATCTTTGAGTCGGTTAAGGAACTTGTGTCCCTCAAGATAATTTGGATTTTGGGAGTCTTCCATGATGCTCCTTCCTTTTCTTGTGCTTTCCATCCTTTGTCGCTTGTGTACCTACAATAGTTGATCCAGGAACTTGGGTTTGTAGGTTAGAAGATGATGGTTTGTCTGATTGGGGACGTGGAATGGAAGCTACCCCTGGTTGTGTCGAGGTACTCAGTTGTGGTGGGCCTGTCTCTGAATCAGGGGGTGGTGGTGGTGGTGGTGGTGGTGATGGAGTGGGGGAATGGTCAGGGGTGATGGGTTTGGGGGAAGTATGGTGCGGATTTACGTTGAAAGGTATGTCTGCTCCCGGCAGTGAAGTGGTTGGTAGGTCAGTTTGGGGTACAGGTTTGGACGGTTCAATAGTATAGGTCACAAGGCCAATCACATTGCCTTCTTTGTCGAGTTTTCGTGTGAAGGTCGATGTGACGGTTGCAATTACTGAGGGTTGTGTTCTGCTAGCTATATACATGGGAGCCTGGGTGGAAATTTTTTGGGCCGACTGAAATAGCGCAGGCAATGTCTCGAAGAAATATTTTAAGTCGGTGTCTTTGTCAAATTTTGCTTTCATCGTCTCCGACATTGCGCTTTTTTATAAGTCGAGGGGGCTGACCGATTGTTGTGTCGGTGCTTGCTCCTCGATTATTTGTGTCGGTGATGGAGGTGGAGGTGTTGACACAAGATCGACGATGTTTTCAGGCGTCGTGACAGTTTTTGCTTTCTTTGGTCAACCTGCTTGGGCTCTTGCTTCAACAAAATGCTAGAACTGTGTTTCAACCGGCACTTTGTTTGCGGTGGCATCCTCTATAATGTCAAGGGCCGTAGCTGCCAGTTCGTCTTCATCATCTGATGATTCGGCAATGATAAGTTTACGCTTACCTTTTCCTTGTTGTTGTTCTTGCCCATTTATTTTCTTCCTGGATGCTACTATTTCATTGGCGAGTTTTCGAATGATGCCTTTTGTAACAGCATACTCAGGGTTGTCTGGTTCGACTTCGCCCGTCGGTGTTTGAGTTGGGATGACTCTTGCTGGAGCCGGAGGATTTATTTGTCGCTGTGGTTGTGGCTTTGGTTTTGGACGTTGTGGTACTACTTTCTTTTGAGTCGGAGGTTTGATAGTTATTTGTAATCGACCAGTGGGTTCGACCGGTATGTCCTCCGACACAAATGTGCTAATGTAGAGGTTGAGCTCATAGTCTTCCTCCTTTTCTTGGATGGTGAGTAGCTCCTCGATTGAGAAGTCGATCTGTTTGGCTGCTGTTGGTACTGGTATCTTTGTTTTATCCTATCGAGACAATTCTTTGAAGATTTGGTCAACAGATAGATAGTAGTCAAGGGATTTGGCATTGGAGGCCATACCGGTCGAACCCACTGGTCAAGTACAAATAACTATCAAACCTCCAACCAAAAAGAAAGCAGTACCACAACCTCCAAAACCAAAGCCACAACCACAGCAACAAACAACTCCTCCATCTCCAGCAAGCGTCGTCTCGACTAAAACACCGATGGGCGAAGTCGAACCAGACAACCCTGAGTATGCTGTTACAAAAGGCATCATTCGAAAACTCGCCAATGAAATAGCAGCAGCCAGGAAGAAAATAAAAGGGCAACAACAAAAACAAGGCAAAGGTATAATTCAACATCTGAGTTATAACCAACTAAGTCTTGGTTACCTAAGTGAAGTTCTCAATGGATGTTTGGTTCGGTGTAGTCTGCATCATTGTGGATTTGGTAAAGTTGTCTGACATCAACTTCTTCATCAATAGGTTCAATCCAAGGTTCTCCTTGGGATGGATGAATGGGTACAATGACCTTTTGATCGTTTCCTTTTAACTTGATTCATTCCTTGTCTAAGGATATGGATGCTTTCATCTTTCTTCCCCAAGGTTGACCGACTAGTGCTAGGAAGGAGCTGGCTCCTTCCTTTGGGTCAATGATTTCGAAGTCAACCTTGGTCGAGATTCCTTTGATAGTCGTATCGACATTTTTCCAGACTCCAATGGGTTCAATTAGGCCTTGGTCGGCTAGTTTCAGGTATATGCCTAACTCATATAGTCGAGGTCAGCCCATCTGTTCCCAAGTGTCACGAGTCATGATATTTACTTGTGACCCGAAGTCGAGCACTACTTGTCGGACATGGTAACCTTCGATTTCCAGGTCTACAAGTGGGTCGGCATCGCTTTTGTCTTTTTGGTTCAAGCTGCAGATGTTTTTTGTTTGTTTTTCAGGGTTGGTACCTTTTATTTCATGCAACAAGTCTATGAACTAGGATATTGATTTGTTTGCTTGAACGAGTTGGATTAATTGATTTATTGTGTTGGGTTGACTATTATCGAGGACTTCTTGTTGTGCAATGTCTTGAAAGACCTGGGTGGCTTCCTTATATGTTTGTTTTTCATGCCATGGGTCAGGATAGACATTTGTTTGTTTAATCTTAATAATTCAAGGGTTATCAGGTCCTGTTTTTGTTCCTTGTCGAGTGACAATATGTAAATTTTTAGTAGTTATTACATCATGTTTTTGCACACAAGACAAGACATTAACATTTTTCTTGGTATTAATTTTTTCTAACATAGTAGGGAAATCCTCAAGTGAGTGATCGCCTACTCTGCAGTGGGTATAGAATTTGAGATCAGTCATGTCCTTGTATGGAAATTCTGCATACCGGTGACCTTCTTTGTAACATATAAAGCACTGGATAGGTCGACGCAGGCGTATGTCGCGATTCCCAGGGAATCGTCCTCTTCCCCCGTAGCCTTGGCGTCGATTATCATACCGGTGCTCATATCGTCAGCCATCGTATCTTTGTCCGTTCTGATCATTTGGTGGATTTTTTTGCTCGTGATGTTGTGCCACTGCATTTGTTTGGTAGAATTCCTTATAGTTCTGTCGGTTCTTTAGGTTTAAATGACAGTTGGCTGTGTTATGACTTTTGGTTTCGCAGATGGCACACCAAGAAGATTTGTCGTTCTTCATGTTAAACGGGCAGTCTGTTGTAGAGTGATCTCCATGTTCTTGGAAAATGTCGCAAAAGTATTTTGTCTATACAAAGCGGATGTCTTATCGGCTATATTCTTGTCGACAGTTATATTTCGAGTGGTCGTTTGTTGAGCATTTGGTGCACTAGATCTCCTGATTCTTGAGGCTTAGATCCTTCATAGACTTCTATACATTCTCGAGTTGCTATTCCAATCTATGGTCCATGGGGTAAGCGGGTATATCCTCATCCATCTCAACCTGAAGAGCTTTCATTAGAGCATCCTTGTGCATTTTGAACGTCTCCAGACTAATGTCTTGACGTAATTTTTGCAATAGCCTGCAAGAAACCACTGGATTAGTAACTGTTCATTTATAACATAATCCAATTGGCTCAGTAAGTCTTTCCAATGCTTATCGTAGTCGCAGATGGATTCTCCTGGATTTTGTGATGTGGTTTTGAGCTTCTTTGCAGCCAAGTGCTTAGCATCTGGAGTTTTAAAAAATGACAAAAATTGTGCCTTAATCTCGGCTTTTGTCGCTCTGGGTTGTCTTTCTGAAAATTTCATGTACCACGTCAATTCCATTTTCCTTAAGGCTCCTACGAACTGTGCCATTTTTCTATATGCATCTGTAACCTGGTTGGCTTCCCAAGTCAACTCGCAGATGAACCAATGTCATCTGGGGTCTTCATCTCCTTCATAGAGGGGGATGTGAGCCGATCTGTGACCCATGTCTGAATCACTGTCACTGATCTTAGAAGTTCATGGTGGTGGAGGTGGGGGTGGTGATGAGGGTGGTGGGGTTATTGATGTATTCGTGCCTGCATAATTCTGGTCGATGAAACTTGCGTTCCCGTCGGTTGTCGATTCTTCGTCGATGTGCAGTTGTTTAATGTCAACTTCTGCTGTCGATGGTCCACTGCAACTATTTGTTCGCAGGTCTGATTGTTCAGTTTCTTCTAAAGCTGTATGTGGCTGGGGGGGTGCTCCTTCATGTGTCAGTAAGAGCAAGTGGATACTTCAGAGGGAGGATGCCGCTTGAAACATTACCTAGTTCCCTTCCACTTGTCGATGTATAATAAGGTGTCGACCAGGGTATGGTTCGTCACCTAGTCGGCTCCATATACTGAAGTCACCAGCTCATAGTCATAGGTCTTCTTCTACAATAGGTTGTATTTGAGTATGCGGATTCAATGGGGAAAGGGTTGTTCCTTCATTGGGAGCTCATAATTGGAGAGTTTCTGCCTGCTCTATCCACAATTCTTCCTCCTTAGGGGACATTTCTTGTTCCATGCCCTCTTCATGGCGGTCATGACCTGACGTTGGAGGATTCTCTTCCTGGTCGTTCTCCCTAGGGTTTTTTCCTCGGTGCAGTGCTAAGGCCCTTTCTTGTCTTGCTTCCCTTCTCTACTGTCTCTCTTCCCTTTCTATTTTCTGGATGTCCGACATACTTTCGTAGGGTACTATTCTCTTGAAGTCCTTTTTAGTCGACTTTTCATTAGTGGTGCATGATATCGGGTTCGAATAGGATCCACTATACTCTATCTTCGACATATGACCAGCTAACCCCCCATAGCCTACCTGACGCTTTTTTAAAAATCCCGGATAGTTCGGTCTATTTGCTTAGGAAGTATTCCCACTCCCATTCTGTAATGAATTTTTCCCACTTCCTCTGCTTCTCCGCCTAGTTAGAGTTTGTTGGTAGTTCTTGAAGTGATGGACGAGGTTCGACGATATGTGCTACTCCTTTCTCGATCAAACATTTGAACAGCAAGGTCGATAAGGAACACATAAATTGTTCGGTGAGATCTGTGTAAAATTTCTCGTTCATTGTTTCTACCGAAGTTCTGTCTTCGACTGCTTGTTCGTCACAGAAGTCGTCGACGATTTTCTCAAACCACTCGGACAAGTTTGTTCTACCTCCTCGGATCAGTTTTTCCAGCAATTGTTTGTTCTTTAATCCCGTCTGGTTTTCTCATCCAGGAATTTCTTCAAAAGTTGGGGCATTGATTCGAAAAAAATTTCATGTGTTTCTGTGAAAAAAATTTCTTTTGCTTGTGCGATTGTTAATCTATTCCTTCGTGCATAATTATGCAAGTATTTTGCAACTTTACGATTCCACCAGTCCTTAATCTCTTGCTCTGGTATCATTTGTTGGCATACATTCCTGTCGGGTACTACCGGCAATGGAACTAATGTTGTAATCTCACAGATCACATAAGAATACCAATAATACACACTAAAACATATATAAATTGTAAACAGAGACAAAAGATAAGAACAGATAGAAATAAAACAGATTATATTATTACAATGAGTCCATACAATGCAGAGAACTGAACTCAGTTCTCGTCTGGCTCAACAGCCTAATATATATGATTTGCAGAACGGTTACAAAATAACTACCTGTCAGTTTGGTGAACCGACGCGAAATTAGCTGGCTGACCTAATCTCTTATTTTAGTCGACCGACCGACTTAGTCGGCTGATCGACTAAGTTGTCCCATCGACTTAGTCAACTGATCGACTAAGTCGGCTCATCGACTTAGTCGGATGATCGACTAAGTCGGTCCTCGTTCAAGTCGACTTATCAACTTGCTCCTTCTACACTCTCCTGCCTGGAAGTTGCGCTTCTTATAGGTGAATCGTGCCAACCACTCATAGAGTATGATGGGAAATTCACAGAAAAACCATTCGTGAGGACCTTTGTGAATGTATATTGCCAACCATGTGTTTGTCATCAACTTCAGGTTCTAGTTCTCAGCATTATCAAACTCTCACAGTCTTAGGTCGAACCAATATTGGATCTTCAGTTTCGTCGTATGCCACAACATATCCTCCTCTTAGTCGCAACAAGGTCCTGAAAATGAAACCATTTGTTGGGAAAAACCCACCAACAAAGCCTCGTCGATAGGAGTTCTCATTCTGTCGATGCCCAACCAGCACGATCTCCCTAAGCACCGACCCAGATAGGTTTTACCCTGCCCGACAACACCCGTAGAGCAGATGAAGTCTCACCCAAGATGTTCGAGGGAGAGCTGTCGGAACCAAGTTTTTAGCAGTAAGGAGGAGGATCAAGGCATCAATGATTTATCAACATAACTATCAGATGTAGCAGATCCATTTATCAGATATCGAAGCATTCTTCATGGATCTACCATTACAACCACATATCTAACAGATTGCATCATTCATCTATTCATCACAGCATTATCACATTCTTCATTCATAAAACATAATCACCAGACATTGACATTGCAATACATAAAGACAGAAAAATAAAGAAGACAACAACGGTTTAGCTCAACATCCATCATATCATATTAATTTATGTGTCTCGTTCTGTTGATTCCCAACCAGCGCAATCTCCCTGAGCATCGGCCCAGACATGTTCTACACTACTCGTTAACACTCGCAGAGTGAATGAAGTCTCACCCGAGATGTTCGAGGGAGAGCTGTCAAAACCAAGTTTTCAGAAGTAAGGAGGAGGATCGGGGCATCAACGATTTATCGACATAACTATTAGATCTAGCAAATCCATTTATCAGATATCACAGGATTCATCACAGATCTACCATTACAACCACAGATCTAACAAATTGCATCATTCATCTATTCATCGCAGCAGTATCACATTCTTCATTCATAAAATAGAATCATCAGACATTGACATCGCAGTACATAAAGACAAAAAAATACAAAATACAACAGTGGTTTAGCTCAACATCCGCCGTATGATATTACTTCTTGTGAAACAGATCTAAACAACAATTGTCTTTCTCCATAGGGAGAGAAATATTGACCCACAAAGTCGCATACAGATAACAAAATATTCAATCTCTCACTTGTTCCCTGCTATCACTTCTCACTTTGGTCTCTATTACATTTGCAATTCTATTTCTATATATAGGCTTGCGCATTTACATTCAAGGTCCACTTCTAACTAAATCCTAACTGATTTAACCACTAATGACCTATATCCACAAAATGTGGTCAACCAATACAAAAATATGCATAAAATATTCAAAACGGTTTGTTTTCCACCCATTGAGTTGTCTTTGTCTTACGCAGTGTCGTGTGAGCTTGCGCAGCCTCCGTGATGCTATGCAATCACTTACCCCAAAAAATCTGCCAACAATAGTCACCAACCATTTTTACTGCAAATAACTTTGCGTCGAGAATATTATCATCTGAACTGGTAGGATATACCCCATTTTCTAACCTTGAAATATGGCCAGGGCATGTATTCACTCTTCTTGTATTTACAACAATTTCAAAATCAAATTCTTGGAAGAGAAGAAGCTATCAACAGATATTCTCGCCCAAAACTAGCTTATTGACCAATTATTTCAAAGCGAAAAGGTCCATAAACATCTTGAAGTGACCACCCAATAAGTGGTGTCATAATTTTTGGAGTGCATATACCATAGCTAGTCCTTCTTGCTCTGTTATCGTATATTTTCTTTTTGCAGACAACAATTTTCTACTAGCAAATGCAATAAGGTGAGCAATAGAACCCTCACATGTTTGTGTAAGCACTGCTCCTAGCATGACAGATGAGGCACCGACATGCACATGAAATTATTTTCTCTAGTTAGGAAATACTAAGATAGGTCCTAAAACCATATTTTCTTTAAGGACATACAAACTCTTTTGACACTTCTCATTCCACTAAAATTTAACATCTTTCTTCAATAATTTCTCCATTGGATCAGTGATCTTTGCATATCCCCTGATAAATTTCCTATAGTTACCAGTATGTCCTAGCGTGGTCCTTAATTGTTTAACTGACGATGGTGGGGGTAGGTCAACAATGATTGCAATCTTCATAGGGTACGCCAGTATTCCCTCTCAACGGGTGACATGACCCAACAAGATACCAAAAGGGGCACAGAAAATACACTTCTTCATATTTAAAGAAATTTGAAACTTCCAAAACCATTTAAGCATCATCCAAAGGCCCCCAATATGATCCTTAACCAATCCATAGACTTCCCAATCATTAAAATATACTTCTAGAAATTTATGGATAAAATGTCTAAAAGTAGCTACCACTATCCTAGAGAAAAGTGACAGGCGCATTCTTAAGTATGAATGGCATTACTGTGTATTATAAGAAACCACACTCTATCACAAAGGTGGTCTTATGTCAATCCTCTTTTGCAATCCTGATTTTATGGTACCTAGAAAATCCATTAGTAAAAGAGTACTGTGCTTTCCCCCTACACTCCCAAACTCAATGTAAAAGGTGTAGGAAATAGATCATGTAGGAAAGCATAATTTAGTTTTCTCAGGTCGATGGAGATACAAACTTCACTAGTTTTCTTATCTTGTAAAACCATTGGGATATTCAATTTTGATTCTTCGATGGGTTCAATAATTCCTACATCTAGAATTCGATCTAATTCTTCCTTGACCTTCTCTTTGTTCTGGAATGTAATCTATATGGTCATTTCTTGACATGCAGTGAGTCTAGTTTAAGAGGAATCTTCATTTCACCCAAATCTCCGACGATCCCCTTCATTTTCGAGAATTTTTTAGGGAATAAATATTGGAACTCATGCAACAAATTAGTAATTTTCCCCACTATCTCATCATCCCAATAATCCCCAATATTGGAAAATTTTGTATTCTCAAGGGGACCAATATTCACTTTTTTTAAGAGGCTTCAAAAATTTGTCATTCGATAGGTCCAGTCCCTCCACTTCTCGAATACCTTCAAATTCATGGATATGAATGTCACATGGATCATCATATTTAGGTTCACCAGCTATGTTGTAACATTCCATCCAGCTTTGGACTATCACATTTCTTTGAGAAAAACTTGACATTGAAACAGGGACATCCTAAAAAGATTATCTTTAATAACATGCAAAGCAGCATCAACTGTCTGAATGTCATCAACAAAGCTAAAACTATGCTTGAAACTATTAGCTAGCTCAACCCAATATATAGTTCTGCATCACAGTTTGAGCAACGTATACCAATTTATTGGTATCTGTTGGCCTCTTTTCATTACTTACGTGACTCAGGTTCAACAACAACACAAACCAACAAAACACCCAAAGACATCGGCTCGAAAGAGAAAGCTCATCCAACAACACCTGCGAGGCAAGTGCAGTCTCACCTAATATATCTTAATGTGTAACTACAAGAACCATGTTTTCATAGTTTGTGAGGGATAACAGTCCCTTGGCGTGTGGCCATGGTGCTTGACAAAAATGGAGGGATGGAGTTTGTTACTATGCGACAAAGGTGCAACCGTGTGCCACAAACAGTGTGCGACACTACTTTATCTTGACGAACTTAATAACTGGTTCACCTATGTCACACAGCTGATTCCTTAAACGTACATGACAATGATGTGACAGTATTATAACTTAACAGTAATTTAACAGGGGTAATACATAGTGCTAGACAATTCTTTAGTTGTTCATTCATTTACTTCATTCATCAATATTGTGACATTCATTCACACAATAACTGTAAATAATGGAAGATAATCAAACATTCAACATTGACAGTTAAACATTCAACCATTCACATTCACCATTGAATCCTTCATCAACACAGGAAATAACATGGAAACCCATCTAGGAAAAACCACCAAGGTACTCTTCATCTGGCATGAGAATTATAGGTAGCACCTTGTAGTCTACGACTTACAGATTGTTCTTAAGATATGTCTTTTAGCTCAACTCTTCTTTCTCTCATGCACCCTTGCTTATTTCTTGTATCTACTCCTACTGACCTGCGCACAAACTGGATCAACTCTTCTACTCTACTATCTACGCACTCAGATGCATATCAACTCCTACAAAACGGTCTGCGCACAAAGCTACAGATCCGAGGCTCAACAATCTTCTAATAGAAGACTTCTCTCTAAGTCTACAGCCAACTACTACAATCCTTCTGAAGCTAATTGAACAACTAACTTGAAACTTATTCCTTGAAGCTAACCCTTATACAGAGCGAGTTCCTCCTATTTATCATGTTTACAAGACCGCGCATGGTCGACTGAGTACAACCCAGTTATTATAGAATCAAGTAGCTACAAAATATATTCTATTACATTAATGTTGGTGCATAACTAGCCGTGGAAACATCTTTCAGCTTGTTTGTACAGGTCATAACTAGCCACAAAACTATCCTTTAGTCTTCCACCAACTCATCCTTTTGTATTCTTCCTTGACTTGCACCTGTTCATCCTTAACTCTTCTACCTGCCCCTTCCATTGACTCGGATCTGCCTTTCCTTGTCACAACGATCCTTGTTGCAGCTTTCTCTACTCTATGCTTGCACTTCTTACTTTACCTCCTCTTCCTCCGCCGCACGCTCGCTTTTCCTCTTGCACTTCCGCTTTGGATTCTTCCTTGTGCACTTTTCCTGGCCCAACAGGCCCCAACACTCACATGTGGCTCATCCCAAGACACTAAGCAAAAATTGACATCTCTGCAAAATTTTATGTTTCTGCAAAACTCATGTCTCTGGTGCAGGCTGCACCACAGGACCAACCTTGTCCTGAAACTCCTTCAAAATTTGTTGCACCTAGGAAACCTCTTCCATTACTTCCTCCGCTTGCTTGGACAACTATTCCACACAGTCAAAGCTGATATGTTCTGACGGTCGCTCTTCCCAACAACTACATGATATGCTATATTTTCTGTTGTATAGGTTGAGTAAGCCCTGTAACTCTTTCTACTTCCGACTGATGTTCTCTCATCTCATCATTCCTTTTCTGCTCTTGGTCGCAGAAAATTTTCACTTCCTGTTGCAGTTGCTTTAGCTCTACGACCTTTGTGATCCTGTCTTTGATCGACAGCCTTTTCATGTCTTCCTTTACCGTGGTGATTTTCAAAATCATCTTGTCATGCATATTCCTCTATATTATCCATGGTCTCATCCTCCATAAGCACTTCCCACATCACGAAAATGGCTTCAACTGCATCAGTGCAGAGTTTTTCTCCTTCTCTTATCCTCTCAATAGTCTCAGATGATGTTTTCCTGTGCTCTTCAAGCACCTCAGGAGGTGTGCTTGGTTTCTGCCTTGCCTTTAGCTCCTCAACCTGTCTCCTTAGTTCTGTAGCAATCTGGAACATGCATGCTACCTTAGCGGCCATATCAAAATTTTCTCGGCATTCTTCCAAGGGAAACTCTACAGCTGCTTCCTTGATGGCTTCAACAAGTGTAAGTTGGCTCTATTCTCGTGCCTCAATTTACTGCTCTCTTTCTTGAAGGAGGGTCTTGCACTCTTTTTCCTTCCTTTTTTGCTTGGTTGGCTGATACGTAAGAGAATTCTTCTAGATCCGTATTTCGGTCGCCGTTGCATGCTGATTAGTATAGACTTCAGCTAGCGTGAGTTTAGAGAAATCCATATATAGTGTCTCAAACCCACGGAAAACATTATCAAACTCAGGTGTCCCTGTCTCCATTGCTCATGCTTGGATATCTATCTTTACCAACGACAACATGAGTGGGGTTTCTAACATGTCATGTGGATCCACGCCGTAAGTCTCGGCCTTGACTGTGCTTTTGACCTCATTGATAGCCTCATTCAGTGTGTTGATATGGTCCAACAACTTGTCAATTAGATGCAACTACTTTTTACTTACACCCTTAAGGACTGGCCTTTGTGACCTTTGTAATTGCATCTAAATGAAAGTTGATGTCCTCCTCAGCTAAATTGCCAGTTTTAGCCATCTTGTCAGCTTTTCACTTTTAGTGCCATGACCGATGTTGTTCTTTGATCCACGTCTCTTCTCAAGAATTATGCACATCCTCATCAGTAGGTGTGGCTTCAATGTCATCATATTTATCCTTGTTGTGTTCATTGTCATCGTCGTCGGAGCTCGACGACTAATTGTCTTGCCCATCACCACCATCATTGCCTTGACCATTCCCTTGGATATTTCCTTGGCCCATGCCTTGGCCACTTCCTTGGCCATTTCTTTCTTGGTTTCCTCATTGTTCCATCTGCGTGTCATCTGCTACACACCATTCCATAGGAAAATCTTAGATGACTGCTTCTACATCCGCATCAGTGATCATAAACCCCGCTTGGTGTGCTTTCTTCTCAGTGTCCCCTCGCGGCTCAAGAATGATGTTGTGGACATCAGCCTGAAAGTTTATAAACAAGGCATATTTATCCATCATCGCAGCTCTTACTCTGTGCTTCTATTTTATTACCTCACACAGTGCCTTACCATGCAGAAATAACTCACTGTTGTTGTCCTTCTGCTAGATCATGTCCTCCTTATCTTCCCAGAGGTTCTGATACTTTGCGCCAAGGAAAATCACTGGGACATCCAACGACTGGTAGTCTGGTGGGTTGGACCACATAATAAAGGAAATCCGAATGGGAAGCCAATAGTAGTGGAATTTATCCTTTTCATCCTCCTACGCCTACTCCACATCATCTATCAGTTCATTCAACAGGTACTGCGACCAGTTGAATATTACGCCTGCTGCACACTACTCTGCAAGTTCTATCATTCCAGCGGTGCACTTAGTGGATCGCATGTTGCACAACATCTTGCAAGATCAGATTTTCTTCGTGAACCTCACTATATTGTCCTCTATAGGGGAAATGAGGAATCCCCAACCTATGCGCTGAATATCATATTTCTGCTTCATATTGGTTGTATCTCTGTTTGGACATAAATACAATGCAGTGTCTTCTCCTACCTTCATCATACCCGTTATCGGTGCGATGAGCTCGACGTCGAAAGGGTAGAGACAATCGAGTCATATATATCCTCTATGAAAACACATGAGGAGCTATCACACATATGTAGTTACTTGCATGCTCGGACCAAAGTGCGGCATGAACAACAAGCTTAACAATCTCGCGTTGTCTACACCGTTGTCCCACTCAATTGGTACTATGAGCTGGGGCTTAGGAAACATGGATGGAAGTGTAACCATGTATTTTTTCCTTTCTAATCCATCCTACTTATGGGTATCCACATCCTCGAATTGCAGCTTGGTCAAATTCGGTAGTATATCCATCAGTAGGGGTACACGAGTAGGGATCCATGGTGTCACTAAGGAGAAGTGTGATTTTGAATGAAGCTTCACCTTCAGCGTCTCTTCTCTCCTCGACCTAACATAATGTGGTAGCAGGTTCTATTCTTTGACAGTGGTAGCCACATCTCTGTGTGGTGGCAATTCTGGTGCGTCCTCCCTAGGCATGTCCTCAGGAGGCATATCCATAATGGCCTTAGCCTTATGCTTCTTAGGTATATTTGGCCTTGATGACTCTGGAACTGCTCTTGTTAGCATGACCGGTCGTGGACCTGCAATGGGTGGATTAATATGTGGATTCTGAATGAGGTTCAGCATGGGACCCAAACCACAAGCTGGAACAGGGGCCGAACAATTCATAGGAGCTATTTACTGTCTTGGTCACGCCATCGTTTCTAATTCTTGTTATGGCTATTGTACTTCTAGCGATGCAATTTATTCTTCGATTGGACACGGTGAAGCGATAGTCACGTTAGATTGCTCATTGGAGATGGAAATCCAAATAACCATTAGCTTCATCTCTCTCACTCACATGCTCTAGTTCGCTCTTCTTCTCTCTATGCATTTAAAAGAATTCTTATTGCTCAAGCATTGAATTTATAGGGATGTTCCCATCCTGTATGCAATTATTTGGTGGCAGATTGATGTCTTTTCGATCACATGGGATTCTCGCTCAACACATTCCACATCAATTTGGTTACTCAAGTTCTGAGTTGTATCTGTCAAGACAGTTATGGAAATTATGATGTGAACGACTTCATGGGACCAAAAAGCACACCGTCATTCTCCTTGAACTCGTTGAATTAATGATGATTCACTGTCATAACTGCCTATATATTTTTCGGGTATCTGGGATTTAATGATGGCTAGTTGTCATTCTTACTCTATACTGTGGTTTTCTTGCTTCTATAACAGACATGCGACAGAGCAGTTTCCTCCCCCCACCTTTTTTTCACACGTGATGCGACCTTATCTAAGTATGTTTTGGCCATAATAGTAAGGTTTCAGTCGACTGCCATTCACCATTCCTGCGACGTATGTTCCATCTAGCTTCTGCAATTTCACTGCGCCCGCGTCAGTGATGTGCACAATAAAATATGGCCCTAGCTAATGCATCTTTAACTTCCCTAGATGTTTGAAGAATTTAATGTCATACATCAAAACAAGTCCTCCTACTTTGAATGGCTTAATCCTGATATGGCAATCATGCCACACTTTCTGCCTTTGCTTTTCTATGTTTTGATGGAACCCTGCGATGAAGTCTTCCTCTTACATCTGAACAAGCTGTGACAACCTTTGCTCGAAATCATCTTCGTCGGTCATTTATGTCAACGCGGAAATTATTAGGCTCGGCACTATGTACTCCATCAACAAAACATCTTCTTGTCCATACACAAGTCTGAATGGAGTGTTTCCTATTAGTTGCTTGCAAGTGGTGCGGTATGACCATATCACGGCTGAAACTTTCTGATCCCAATCATCTCGGCCCACATTGCATAGTTAGGTTAATGCATTCTCCAGAAGCTTGTTGAAGGATTTGAATGTTCCATTCACTTGAGGATGATAGGGCTTCATCTTCTTATACTGAATCTAGAACTCCACAGTAATCTCAACAATCATTTTGTTAACCAAATGCGTACCTTGGTTGCTGAGTAGAATCTTTGGATAGCCAAATCTGGTCACCACATTCTCAAATAAAAACTTCACCGCAATCGCATCGGTGCAATATTTAATATGTGTGGCCTCATCCCATCTGGTTAAGTACTCTGTTGCAATAATAATGTAGCACCGCCAGTCCTCTTCGATGGTGGACTGATCAGCCCAACAAAATCAACATCCCATTTGTCAAATACTTGAAGGGTTGTCTATGGTGCAAGCGGAACCTCATCGCGACGTGAAGGTTTTCCTGTTCTATGGTAGATATCATAGAGCTGACAGAAGCTCTTAGTATCCATATGTATGGTTGGCCACCATAGTCCTGCTTGCAATATCTTATGCACAGTTTCCTTTCCAGCATAGTGTCCTCCTATGACACCAGCATGTGCTTCACTCATTACCCATTGTTGTTCATAGTCAAAGACACAATGTCGCAATATTTCATCTACACCCAGCTTGTATAAGTGCCCGCGATCAATGGATAATCAGTGGCTCTGAAAACTAGATGTTTCTTCTGGTTAGTGGAGAATCCTTCAGGCGCATATCATGTGTTGAAGAAGTGGATGACAATGTTAAAATCCTTATTATGATCCTCCATCATGGTGACTATAAATAATTGTGTGTTGGGAAAGTTATCCTCCAGACTAGTTGGTTCTTCACTGCTTTCTATCCTTGACGGGTGTTCAGGTCCAACATTCAATCGAATAGGTTTAACAATGACTTCACTAGCTTGTTTATTAGGTACTTTAAAGCCGAATGATCAGTGTACATTTAAAAATGTCCACCCAATAAGTAGTGTCATAACTTTTGAAGTGCATAGAACATGGCGATTCCTTCTCTCTATGTTGTTGTGTAATTTTTCTCTACTCTTGACAACTTTTTGCTAGCAAAAGCAATAGGGTGGTAAAGTGCACCCTCACCTGGTTGCGTCAAGACTATGCTGAGCGTGACATATGATGCGTTGACAAGAACATGGAACTCCTTCTTCGAGTATGGAAATACAATTATTGGCGGAGTGGCCATTTTGTTATTTAATTTATCCAAGCTTTGTTGACAAGGCTCCATCCACTGAAACTTTGCATCTTTCTTTAATAGTTTTTCCATGGGTGCAGTTATCTCTGCATATCCTCTGATAAACTTCATGTAGTATCTTGTGTGTCCTATCACTGATATGAGTTATGTGACTGATGTACGTGGTGGTAAGTCAAGAATGATCGCAACTTTTTCTGGGTTGTGTTGGAGCAGGGTCCCGCAGCTACAGAAGAAGCTGCTAGTTTAGCGGAGAGATAAGTTTTGGCGGAGAGAAGATAAGATAGAGCTACGACGCCGTAGCACGTTTCCAGCTACCGAGCAGAGCCGGAAACCATGACTTTTAAGATAGAGAAGTCAAGAAAGGCAACGGTACCTGAGCGGCCGAGAAGAGAGAGCTCACCCACTGCATTGAAGGCAGCGGTGGAAGACAGGAGGGCTCAACGACCCTCATAAAGGAGAAGGAACAACAAGGCTGAAGCATTGAAGATGAAGGACAGAAAAGCGAAGCGGTGCACAGTACCCATGATCAGCGCCGGGAAGCATGGAAGACTGCAGAGAGCTGTGGTGTGACAGAAAGTGGCTACCTCAAGTATAGATATGGCCGACTGTCACTAGTTAGGGTTTGGGTTACTGTTGGGACAGGCCCACATTGTTGTAATGGCAAGACCTTCGGGCTGCCTATAAAGGGATGTAATTTGTATTGTAAAAGGTTGGAATTTTGGGCATTTTAGGCCATCCAGCTAGTCGGATAACATATAGTTAGCCATTGAGTCTGTTAGCTCATAGTTATCTTGTATTGTAATAGAGTTGAGCTCTGGTTCTGTTATTAACGGTAGCAATCTTACTGTAACCAGTAGCTGTCTTATAGAGTATGCATGTAACGATCCGCAGGGATTGACAGAGAGGGAAGAGTATATTGTAGGAGAGAAATATAGAGAGGAAAAGAGATCTAAGAGAGAAGATCTTGAGCTGCATATGCGGTGTAGTAGAACTGTGTTTTACCTTCCCCTGAGCTATAATAAAATCACAGTTCTGTGGACGTAACTTCCATCCTGGAGGTGAACCACGTTAAAATCAAGTGTTATGTGATTGGATTATGTGTTATGTTTACTTATGCATTTCTCAGTCATTTCATGGACTTTGTTTACAGTTTAATGAATGAAGGCGTTAATCAGTTCACAGTAATATAGAAGGATAAATATATGTCGAATCTTTGGCATGTTGTATGTGGTTCATTTATGCTTTGCGTGAAACAGTCACTAGTCGCAGTATTAAATAGCCTTGTATGTTAAGTCTTGCACGTCGACACGAGAAATGCTAAGTGTGCTAAGCCATGGAGGTAGGATATCATAGAGAGGTGATACCACAGGTTGAGGACTTAGCATTGGGCAGGAGCTGCGTGTCGCACGGTGCGCGGCGACGCGGTAAGGTTGGAGATCTCATGAGTCAGGGAAAGTGCGCAATGTAGAAAGGGATCGCACGATAGTATAAAGGAATATCTCGCAGCTAGAAGAGCTGCGGGACGAGGAGACCACGCGACATGAGCAGAGGGTCGCGTGACGCGCAAAGAAAGAGACCTCGTAGCGAGGGGAGTTGCGAGTCGCAAGTAGGATCGCCACAGAACCTAGTCCAAGACACTTGAGTCCTTGGCCAACCCATTAGAATCACTTCGGGTGAGACTTCAGGCCGCTTTGCGATCTGTTGCCAAAAGGGCCAATGAGCTAGGGGTGTTGTTGGTTGATAATAGTAAACCCGGGTCTACCCACGACAGCCAACAAATGGTTCCGTTGCCGGTTTTGAACAACTAAGCGCTAATGTTCTGTTGGCATCCTACTAGAGAAGAGTTTCACCAGTGGCTAGAGTCAAACTTAAAGGAGTTTGCCAAGAAAGAAAATCGGAGCCCTAAATTGAGCACAGAGGACTGGTTACAAAAGCATATCTCTTCAGATATACATGTGATATTTTTTGCAACCTATGGAAACGATATTTATGACTGGTTATCAAAGTTGACAGATAAGAACATATTCAAGAAGAAAAGAAACATTGTCTGGACACCGGAGCTGATTTAGACTGTGCAGAGCCTCGACAATCCCATCACGAGAGCAGTGGACTTCTGGCTTGTGAGTGTGCTAGAAGGCTTTGTTACAGAATTTGCAGTTGACCAGAGAAAAAGCTTCAGCGAGGCTGAGCGGTACTTCTTCAAAGGATATCATGGTAAGTACCTAAAATCTCTAAACTTGTCCATCAAGATGCTGCTACATGAAAAAGGAGTAATGGACATGATTTTAGATGAATAAGTAAAGATAGTAATGTCACAAGAGTTTGAAAGTGATTTTGATGACATTGGACGAACACGTAGTGGCAAGAAATATAAAGTAGCTTTCGGTTCTCCTGTATTTGGAGACAGTTCAAACAATATTAGGCAACCAAGTCCTAGTACCACAGAAGAACCAGAGGGGGGTATCCCTTACCATCCCTATACCCCACAGAAATAGACCGGGACTCAGAGTAATCCCGTAGGTACTCCATCCTGTAGCTCGCTGACAGTACCTACTACCGCTACATCACCTTCACCTACACTGCCGAGTGGTAGTAATCCAGTCAATCAGAACCCACCACAGAGAAATAGAATGGGAGATGATATGAAGCTACCTACCTTTAAGGGTACAGGAGCGGAGGCCTTGGAACAGCATTGGTTCCTATGCGAAGCCATGTGGACCATTAAACAAATTCACGATGATAACATTAAACTTGTAAAGTTGGTCACCACATTGAGAGAACGAGCTTTAACATGGTATATGAAGTACGCTACCACACCCAGAACACTTGTCCAGGTCAGGACTGCCATGATTAAAGAGTTCAAGAAACCTAAGTCTAAGTCTCAGTGTATAACAGAGCTCAAGGATATTAAGTAGCTACCATCAGAGTCAGTATGGGACTTTGACCAGAAATTCAAAGCTCTTATAGACCAAGTAAGCTTTGATTTTGCGCCAGAGCAGCATAAGGAATGGTTTATTGCAGCGCTTCTCCCTCACATCAGATTGCCACTAATGTAGCAGAAACTCCAGAAGCAGGATGACGCGTTGGATATGGCGATGAAGCTAGAAGCTTCACCTTTAGCTGAAACCAGCGCAGGCATGACAACTCTACAGAACCAGTTGGCCAACCTCACGTTACAGATACATGAACTTAAGAAAGGGAAAGAGGTTATGCAAGACATATGGTGCTTACGATGTAAAGAACAAGGTCATACCAAAGACAACTGTCCAGTCTTTGCAGAATATTTAGCGTTAGGGGCTCCTAACCCCTTACCACAAATGCAAGGGCCATGGTGTGAAATATGCAAGACGCGAGGACATCAGCCTCAGCAATGCCATCTGCTTCAAAAGTATGTACAGACACCTAATAACCTATACTGCGTCTTCTGCAAGTCCGTCGGACATGATGAACATAATCGTTGAGCCTACGATCTCATGTTAGATAGAAAACATGACGTATACAGAGTTCAGTCAGAAACACAGGGTCCAGTAGCAGGACCACAGCCTGATCCGGCTTACGGTGGCCATGGAGGAGGATTCAGAGGACGAGGCTAAGGAGGAGGCTTTGCATGAGGAGAAGGCTTCGGCCGAGGAGAAGGTTTTGGCCGTGGTCATGGACCAATCACTTGTTATAACTGCGGAGTTGTAGGACACTATGCTAGGGACTGTCAGAGACCCACTACCACTTGTAACTACTGCAAATCTTATGATCATACTATAGAGGAATGTCCTACCTTGATAGCTAAGATCAGAGAGCCTAAACTAGCAGTACACCAGAACATCCAGCTTATTGCTGCTGAGCCGGATGAACCAGAACCAAAAGTTAACATTGTGACTCGTAGCGGTGCTTCCACCAGTGGGACATCGCAGGAGACCGAAAAGAACATAGGGCAAGAGTGGGTGCACAGAGCTCCTAGTAAAGCAACACCACTCGACCTGCAGAAGAACAAACAGACATTTCAGGAAGCTAATGCTTCCTTTGATGAACCTACGCATTCAGGATCACAGGTACCACCGTTTAGGGGTGTACCGCAGCAAGCACCTTGTGGTGATAGCCTTGAACAGATACCACAGGCTACCACATCGGGAAGATGCGACGAGGATGAATCGACAGGAAGTTTACAATCCTTCCTGCGCAGTTTCTTGAAACTCATGAGAAATGAAAAAGCTATCGGCGAGATCCAGTGCATCATAGATCAGTGTCAGCAACCTTCTCTCTCAGGAAGTGCACACCGCGTTGTTCATAATATTACAGGACATACAAGGACCGGAAGAGAGATGAAGCTCACAGCACAAATTGGAGAGTTTGAAATGGATGAGGTCATCTTAGATCTAGGATCAGAGGTGAATGTTCTGACTAAGCAGACATGGGAACAGATGGGTAGCCCTCAGTTAGTCAGATTGCCTATCCACCTAAGATTAGCTAACCAGTAGGGAGTATCACCATTGGGTCGACTGCCGCAGGTGCCAGTTGACATTGACGGAGTTTGCAGTTTTGTGGACTTCGAGGTTATAGAAATCATTGGTGATAGTCGACCGTATCCAGCATTATTAAGTATCTATTGGGCGATCGGTAGCAAGGCTATCATCGACCTAAAGAGAAGACAAATGACCTTTGAGGATGCGCAGATACAGGTCATCGTGCCATTGGATCCTCACCAGGGTCCTAGATATATTGAACCTATCTAAGCAGAGGAGGAGGCACATAACATGGATAGTCTCTACCAGATGACTGCGAACCAAAAAGACTACATCAATCCAACCGCAGAAGGGAACATTAGCTGGCGATGCGATAGCTCATGCGCATCGGATTCCGATGTTGGTCTAGGCAACTGGCAGAACAGACTTTACGAAGTCTCAGCGCGCAGATGTGCGTTTACGAGTAAGTCACTACGATGGATTGGCATAGAGATCACTGAGATTCCATCATATCATGGTCTGACAGATATCCAGGACTTCCTTGAGCAGTTTTAGCAACAGATTCCCTACAAGCAGAGGATCACAGCTATGGACCTCGCAGTACGAGCCACACCTGCAAGATGGTGGTATGCGCATAAAGAGAATATCGCATCATGGGATGATATTAAAAGATTGATGGCGATCAAATTTTCTGTCGACAGAGAGTATGTCCAGCAGAAGTACACAGGAGAAACTGATCCCAGGACACACATTCAGACATGTGAACAGAACTGGTCAGACATTCCCGAGGATGAATGGGTTCACCGATTCATTCACACATTGGACACAGTTCCAAGGAACTGGTACACAGAGACTGAGTTGCGCAAGGGGATGACCACATGGTCACTTATGATAGACAGTTTCCTACTCACCTTCGCATTTGAATCAGAACATCCAAGTGTTGCTCAGGCCCTAGACATAATCAAGATCAAGATATTTGAAGACTGTACCATCTCAGTGCAGGCTCAACCTAAGTGGGCCATCCAGTTGCAAGCCGCGCTTGAGTGCTATAATTTCGTAGCAAAGTCAGACAATGAAGATAAGGATGAGGATGAGGATCCTCGCAACACCAAAATTCCAGAGTCAGAAGGGACTCGCGATGTTGGGGGACCACAGTTAGAGATTCCAGCAATCACCGAACCCATCAAGATTAAAAATATCAATATTGGCACAGACGCAGAACCTAAGTTTGCCTCTATTGGAGACTATTGGAACGATGAAACAGTCGGACAGATTGCAGATTTGTTACATGACTATCAGGACCTATTTCCCACCAAGTTCATAGAGATGAAGGGAATAGTTGGAGACCTGGGAGTTATGAGGATACCATTGAAGGAGGATGCTAGACCAGTCAAGCAGCGCCCATATAGATTGAATCCGTGCTACAAAGAAAAAGCAAAGGATGAAATCGATAAGATGCTAGCAGCATGCATCATTGAGCCGGTAGAAGAAAGCGAATGGGTTAGCCCCATGGTCATGCAAGAGAAGAAAACAAAAGGGGACATCAGGATCTATGTCGATCTGCGCAAGCTCAACGATGCATCGCTTCATGATCCGTTTTCGACACCGTTCACTGATGAGGTATTAGACAACGTGGGAGGACAGGAGGTCTACTCCTTCACTGATGGCTTTTCAGGCTACCATCAGATTAGAATACATCCAGAATATCGATCCAAGACCACCTTTTCAACAGAATGGGGCTCGTTCCAGTATATGGTAATGCCCTTTGGTCTTAAGAATGCACCAGCTATATTTTCTAGAGTAGTAGTTGTTGTATTTAAAGAATACATTCATAAATTCCTAGAAGTATATTTTGATGATTGGACTGTATTTGGACTAATCGACAAGCACATAGGAGACTTAAGACTGATGTTAGAGAAATGTAGGCAGTACCAGATTTCTCTAAACTTGAAGAAATGTATATTTTGTGCACCATTCGGTATTTTGTTGGGTAATATTGTTTGCAGACAAGGCTTGATGGTAGATCTCACGAAGATCACCACCATTGTAAATATTCTAGCACCCAACTCAGTCAAGCAACTGAGGATAGTACTTGGTCATACCGGGTACTACAGAAAGTTCATCAAGGGCTACGCAAAGATTACAGCACCAATGGAGAAATTGCTAAAGAAAGATGTAAAATTCCTATGGAATGAGGAATGCCAGTAGAGTCTAGACACACTTAAAGAGAAGATGGTTACAGTACCCATCTTAATATTTCCAGACTGGACTAAGCCATTTCATGTACATGTGGATGCATCTGGCATTGCACTAGGGGTTGTTTTAACACAACCAGGAGAAGGAGATATTGACCATCCCATCGCATATTCCAGCAGAAAGCTATCGATAGCAGAAAAGAACTACACCACAATAGAAAGAGAAGGCCTAGCTATGGTGTACGCGCTGCAGAAGTTCAGGCACTACCTATTGGGTTCCCCATTCAAGATGTTTACTGACCATTCTGCCTTGAAGTATCTGGTTAATAAGCCAGTGTTAGGGGGGAGAATCTGTAGATGGTTACTCCTCTTTCAGGAGTATGATTTTGAAATCATCATGAAACCAGGTAGACTGAATGTCAGACCTGATCATTTGTCGCGGATAGACTCAGGAGAAGAGCCAAGTAACCTAGATGACAATCTGCCAGATGCGCTGTTGTTTTCTGTCCAGATCGCAGATGAGTACTATGCCGATATTATTCAATTTCTCACTACAGGAGTAGCACCTGATGAGTTTACTAAGCAGCAAAAGAAGTAGTTGGTTGTTAAAGCCACAGACTTCACCCTCATCGCAGGACACCTATACAAGTTAGGTCCAGATGAAGTTCTGCGCAGATGTGTGATGCTGCATGAAAAAGATGCTATTATCAGAGAGGCACATTCAGGAACCGCAAGAGGTCATTTCGCAGGAAAGCCAACTACGCAGAAAATTATGGAGGCAGGATTATGGTGGCCTACGTTGCATAAAGACACCAAGGAATTTTGCAGATGCTGCGATATTTTCCAAAGGGAAGGAAAACCCTCGCGACGCGATGAAATGTCGCTGCGATCGCAGGTCACGCTGCGTGCATTTGACAAATGGGCTATAGATTTTGTGGGTCCTATCAACCCACCAAGAAAGTGCACTGGTGCGAGATATATTATCACTGGAATAGAGTACCTCACCAAATGGGCAGAGTCCAAAGTAGTAAGAAATTGTGATGCTGCTACAGCCGCACAATTCCTTTTTGAAAACATCATCAGTAGATTTGGATGCCCAGTAATTTTGATGAGTGATCAAGGCACACATTTCTTGAACAACACTATTGAGGCGTTGACAGAAGAATTCTAGATTCAGAATCCCTACCACCCACAGGCTAATGGTACGGTGGAGTCCTTTAATAAGATTTTAGAAAATGCTCTTACTAAGATCTGCAATAGCCAAAGGAATGATTGGGACCTCAGAGTTAATGCTATATTATGGGCGTACAGGACCACATGCAAGAAACTTACGGGACACACACCTTTCATCTTGGTGTATGGACAGGAGGCTGTTATGCCTATGGAGTATATTCTTCCCAGTTTAAGAATCACTCAGATTACCGGGATGACTGATATAGACATAGTGGAGGAAAGGCTAGCACGGCTGCTTGCCTTAGAAGAAGACAGATTCATCGCCGGATTCCATCAGAAAGTGCAGAAGGCACAAGAAAAATCTTGGCATGACAGGCACATTAAGAGTAAGACTTTCCAGATCGAAGACCTAGTGCTCCTCTATGACAGCAAATTCATTAAGTTTCCAGGAAAGCTCAAGATGCATTGGCTGGGGCCATATCAGATATAGCAAGTCACAGAGGGAGGTGTCGTTCAGCTCAGCCAGCTGAATGGGGAGCTTCTTCCCACATGGATTAATGGCAGTAGGCTTAAGCTCTATAGTGATAGTCACCCCGCCTCTCAACCCTAGCTTAGCCAGTTTAAAGTGGTGCAGATGTCCAGTGTAGTTGAAAGGAGGCATCGCACCGGGAACTAGTCTACATCGGCAGGTATTTTCTAAGTAAGAGGAATCGCATAAGGTCGGTTCATTTTGTGCAACAAAAAAAAAAAGTATTGTTTTACGCAGGTGATGCGAAGTCGCATCGCGGCAGTGCGATGTTTCCCCGTGCCATGTACTCAGTTTTGCAACCGACAGAGGGCCAGTTAAGTCACCCTCTGATAGGCAGTTAATGAGGAAATGACCGATATATCTTACCATAGATTTGGCAGCAGTATAATCAATTTTCCCAGATTTGGCAAATCTTCAACGAGACAGGCGCCTGTATACACACGCTTCGAGGGAAATTCGATCGGATTTCTGCATTTATTAAGGATCGGATGATGGGTGTGGTCTTGTCCAGGCATTTATTACGATCGACGGGTTTAGTCTAGATGACCGTTGCGTCCAGGATTATCGTATTGGGTATAAAAGCAGAAAGTATTCAATTGGGACGGTTACGTTTGTAGAAAAACCGAGAGCTATAGAGTAACTTGTTAAGAATCTCCTGTGAAGAGCTAAGTTGGTTACAGAGTCCTGTGATTTTCAGAAGTTGCAGCCATTGCACGTCCGCCATTTTTCACTGAGTGGGTTATGTCCGAGGACGAACCTATAGAAAACGTTTTGAGAAGGTTTCAACGTCACGGCCTTGCAGGAGCTATGATGATGCCATCTAAGGGTGCTCCGCCAAGTTTGTCACAGCCCAGACAGCAACCACAGACGAGGAGCCAATCTCAGGTCAATGATGAATCCGGTTCAGAGTAGGAGGAAGAAGTTCATAGCACAATAGACTACATGATACCATGATTTGAAGGTGCACCAGAGGTAAGAATTCCTAAGAACGCTAGGTATACTGTTCCCATATCACCCATTGATTCTCGAGTAAAGGAAAATTGAGATCTAGTAGGATATGCTGCTGTTGTTAAATTTGTAGATTATAACCTAGGAGATGGTAAGACATATCCTCAGTTCAAGCTGGACAACTATCTAAATATTGAGAAGAACCCAAGGACAGGGAGAGATGAATATGTTCCCCTTCCGCATTTCCAGATTCTTGACCAGTCAGGTCTGCTCAATTTGCTGAGATTACCTCATTTTGGAGGGGGTGCAGAGGTTAATGCCGTGGTGCGCATTTTAATTTCTTGTGTACACGGAGGGCACCTCTAGCTAGGAAACAAGGTCGACCTGAACGTCGATTTGATACATCGTATCACCGGCCTATCCAAGACGGGTAAACACCCTGATATACAGACAACAGGAAAAACCAAGGACTCCAAGTTACCACAAGCCCTAGTAAATAAGTATCAGCTACAAAGAGGAGGACGGGCTTATGACATTTAAAGCATAACAAATGAGACACTTAGATTCACCGCCAGTCTGCTCGCGGGAAGACTGCTAACCAAGGTTCGACCAAAGGAAGTTACAGGATCCGTAATTCACCTTGCCATACAGGTCACAGAGGGGGAACAGTTCAATTGGTCTCTATTCTTATTAAATATGCTTCAAGAAGATTGCTTGGCAGCTCAGGATGAAGCAAACCACCCTTTCCATTTCTCATGGTTTCTTATCCTTTGTGCATTTTTCGGATGGAAGGAGCCGCCCCATACCCAGTTTCCGTAGATAGAAGGTGGCGCACCCAGAGGAGTGCGCTATGCCATCTTATGGGAGACCAACAGCCTAGACAAGAAAGCGGTCAATACGATGGTATTCCATGACTACTATAAGCTGTTGATGAAGGTCATTCAAGAGACACCATGGCTCAGCACGGAGACTGTGGACATATACAATAGCTGGCTTAATTTTATGGTAGACAACCACTTAATCTATCTGCGACCGAAAAGGACTAAGCGGGATGATTGGGCTCCTGGCTTGTTTAGGATGACAGCACGGGACGTCGAAGGAGTCACAAGAGACTTCGAAGACCAATGGAAGCAGGAATATGAAGATACCGCACCACTATCATCAGACACTGCACAGACAGAACCCCAGGACAAGGGCAAAGACAAAACAGAGACCCAGACGCAATCTTCAACAGAAGCACCACTACCAGGGGAAAAGAGGAAAAATTCACAGAAAGTGCCATCAGAGGCACAGACAACAAAGAATGGAGAAGAAGGGCCACCAGAGACACAGCAGAAGAAAAAATAGAAAACCTCAAAGCCAGTTCTGAAGACCGCATTGACAGACGATGACTATGAACTCATCGCAACAAGGACGTGTGACACATTGAAGGACTCACTTGACGCGATCAAGGAGTCGCAGGAAAAGAAACAGAGCGCAGTAGAAAAGAAGCTTCTAGACTTAAAAATAATTATAGAGAAGACTTCCATGAGGCACATTCCACCGGTAAAGGCGACCGCAGGAGAAACTTCGACATCGTCGATGTCCCGCGAGGAAATCTTAGCAAAAGATCGCCTCAATACTGTGTTAATTCCACCAGGGAGTATCCGATTCCCTGGGACAATGAAGGACCCACTAGCTTAGTTTAGACAACCCATCGAGGTTAACCTTGCAGAGTTTCATATTGATCAGTTGCAGATGATCCAGCAGCAGCTAGGCGCAGAGCTCAGGAGTAGAGAGCTCGAGACTTACAAATAGAATACGCAGCTGAAGCAACAGAATGCAGCACTTGCTATCAGTGTTCAGAAAAGGGGAGACGAAGTACGAACATATGAGTAAAGAGAGCAAGATCTTTCTCAAGTTTTACAGAGCATCACATTGGAACTGCCCCAATGTAACATTGAGTTCGCCTTACCAGTCCCACAGAAGCTAAGAAGAGTAGCAGATAGAGCAAAGGCTCTGGAAGAAACTGTGGCTAGGATGGACGAAGTAGTGGTCAGGATGAAGGTAGACCACGAAGTGCAGATCGCTGAGCTTGAGGCTCGCATACGAGACACGTCCCAGGCAGACCAGAAAGCATGAGTAGAATCCCTTCAACTCACTTCTGCGCAGATGCAATCTCGCATCGATGAAGCACGGTTAGTACTAACCGATGCGATGAACACATGGGCTGAGTTAGATGAGCCGTCGGAGAAAGTATAAATCCAGCAAGGTATTCAGCAGATAGAGAATACTACAGCAGCAATGAAAGAAGAAATTAAGGGCTTGGAAGCTCTTCAAAAGATGAGGAAGACAAAGGAGATGAACTGCTTGCAGCAGGAAGCGCAGCAATTAAGAACAAAGGAGATACACATTAATGACCTGCTTCAACCATACCAAGAGCAAATCGCAGAGATAGTCGATACGGTTGAACAAAAAATGAAGGAGTTCACTACCACCAGAGAGGAAACTGACACCACAGAAGATGCCAGTATTAGTCAAGCTTTGCTTGACTCAGTACAAGAGCATGTCGAAGTGATGCAAAAAGAAGTCGCAGGACTTCGAGACAGGTTGCAGAGGACTTCACAGGAAGCCAAGGAAAATCTACAGCAGGAGAAGCTTGCTGGAAGTGGCTCGGGGACGAGACACAAGTAAGTGTTAGGGGACTATTGGAGCAGGGTCCCACAGCTACAGAAGAAGCTGCTAGTTTAGTGGAGAGATAAGTTTTGGCAGAGAGAAGATAAGATAGAGCTACGATGCCGTAGCACGTTTCCAGCTACCGAGCAGAGCCAGAAACCATGAC
This sequence comes from Pseudotsuga menziesii, assembly GCA_001517045.1. Lineage (NCBI taxonomy): Eukaryota > Viridiplantae > Streptophyta > Pinopsida > Pinales > Pinaceae > Pseudotsuga > Pseudotsuga menziesii. The sequence continues at coordinate 272,525 of LPNX010398440.1, forward strand.
TTTTAAGATAGAGAAGTCAAGAAAGGCAACGGTACCTGAGCGATCGAGAAGAGAGAGCTCACCCACTGCATTGAAGGAAGCGGTGGAAGACAGGAGGGATCAACAACCCTCATAAAGGAGAAGGAGCAATGAGGCTGAAGCATTGAAGACGAAGGACAGAAAAGCGAAGCGGTGCACAGTACCCATGATCAACACCGGGAAGCATGGAAGACTGTAGAGAGCTGTGGTGTGACGGAAAGCGGCTACCTCAAGTATAGATATGGCCGACTGTCACTAGTTAGGGTTTGGGTTACTATTGGGACAGGCCCACAGTGTTGTAATGGCAAGACCTTCGGGATGCCTATAAAGGGATGTAATTTGTATTGTAAAAGGTTGGCATTTTGTGCATTTTAGGCCATCCAGCTAGTCGGATAACATATAGTTAGCCATTGAGTCTGTTAGCTCACATTTATCTTGTATTGTAATAGAGTTGAGATCTGGTTCTGTTATTAGGGGTAGCAATATTACTGTAACCAGTAGCTGTCTTATAGAGTATGCATGTAACGATCTGCAGGGATCGATAGAGAGGGAAGAGTATATTGTAGGAGAGCAATATAGAGAGGAAAAGAGATCTAAGAGAGAAGATCTTGAGCTGCATATGCGGTGCAGCAGAACTGTGTTTTACCTTCCCTTGAGCTATAATAAAAACACAGTTCTGTGGACGTAACTCCCATCCTAGAGGTGAACCACGTTAAAATCAAGTGTTATGTGATTGGATTATGTGTTATGTTTACTTATGCATTTCTCAATCATTTCATGGACTTTATTTATAGTTTAATGAATGAAGGCGTTAATCAGTTCACAGTAATATAGAAGGATAAATATAAGTCGAAGTCTTTGGCATGTTGTATATGGTTCATTTATGCTTTGCGTGAAACAGTCACTAGTCGCAGTATTAAACAGCCTTGTATGTTAAGTCTTGCACATCGACATGAGAAACGCTAAGTGCGCTAAGCCACAGAGGTAGGATATCACAGAGAGGTGATACCGCACCGGCAGAGGAGCTGGGGTTTGCGATACCGCAGGTTGAGGACTTAGCGTTGGGCAGGAGCTACATGTCGTACGGTGCGCGGCGACACGGTAAGGTTGGAGATCTCGCAAGTCAGGGAAAGTGTGCGACGTAGAAAGGGATTGCACGACGGTATAAAGGAATATCTCAAGGCTAGAAGAGCTGGAGGACGAGGAGACCACACAACACGAGCAGAGGGTCGCGTGACGCACAGAGAAAGAGACCTCGCAGCGAGGGGAGCTGGAAGTCGCAAGTAGGATCACCACAGAACCTGGTCCAAGACACTTGAGTCCTTGGCCAACCCATTAGAATCACTACGGGTGAGACTTCAGGCCACTTTACGGTCTGTCGCCGAAAGGGCCAGTGAGCTAGGGGTGTTGTTGGTTGATAATAGTAAACCCGGGTCTGCCCACGACAGCCAACAGGTTGACCAAAATTTCTTCATGACAGATGACATGTCCCAACAGTACACCAAATGGTGTGCAAAAAAACATTTCTTGGAATTAACCATGATCTTATATTGGCAACAGCGGTCCAGCATCATGTGTAGACTCTCAATATGGTATCTTACTAGACCAAACACAGTCCAATCATCAAAGTAGACCTCAAGAAATTTATGTATGAAATCTTTAAAAGCAGAAACTAATATTCTAGAAAAAATAGCAGGTGCATTCTTGAGTCCAAAGGGAATTATCGTATACTGGTAGCATCCCCATTCTGTGATGAAGGTCATTTTGTGGTGATCCTCCTTCGCGATTTTGACCTAATGATAGCCATAGAAGCCATCGGTGAATGAATACATCTCTTTCCCTCCGATGCTTTCAAGTACTTCATCTGTAAATTATGTTTGGAATGGATTGTGCATGCATGCATCGTTCAACTTTCTTAGGTCGACACAGATCCTGACTTCGTCTGTTGTCTTCTTATCCTAGATTACTATAAGGATGATCCATTTTGATTCCTCAATAGGTTCAATTATCCCTACATTGAGCATGTGATCCAATTATGATTTTACCTTCTCTTTATACCTTGGATTCAACCTATAATGTCGCTACTTAAATGGTCCAGCGTTTGGTTTCAGGGGTATTTTCATTTCTCCCAATTCTCCTACTATTCCCTCCATTTCTGCAAAATTGGTGGGTAATAGATCTTGATATTCATGTAGCAAGTCTATGATATTTGCCACTGTCTCTTCATCCCAATAATCTTGTATATTGGTGAACTTTAGGTTTTCCGACAATTTAATGTTCACTTTCTTGATTTTCAATGGCTTGAGGAACTGGTCGCTGGAAATACCACTTCCTTCAACTTCTTGCGTACCTTCTGACTTTGGTATGTTTATGTTATTCGGGTCATCATCTGGTTCTCTAGTCAAATTGTAACATGTCATCCATTGTTGGATAGTCACGATGCACTGGTGGGAACTTGCGAATTCGAGAGGGATTTATGTGAATATATTCTCCATGATCATCTGAAGCACAACATCAACTATGGGTCGCTCATCAGCAAATTCAAATGTGTGTGTGAACTGGTTAGCCAACCCTTCCCAATCCTGAGTGCCTTGTTGCAATTCCATGGATGTATACCAACTTATGGGTGTCATTTCCAATGTATGAAGAAAATGTTGGGCCCATTCTTGTCGTGGGTATTCTACAAATCCTATGCAACACTGCTTAATGTGCTCGACAGGGTTTGACAGCTTTGTGTATTTTTGACTCACGACATTGACTTCTTCGTCGAATATAATGTCCAACAATCTTCTGCACTATGGAAATTCTGATATGGATTGCTTATGTGTACCCCACCATCTGGAAGGCATAGCCTTCAATACATAGTTCAACATAGACAATAATTGTGGTTCTTCCACCAATCCTTCAAACTCACTAAGGAAGTTCGCAACATTAGGTAATCCCTGATATGTGGGTAGCTCCCTCAACTGATTCTCCACTCGTCACACCAATCGGGTAACTCTGGCACATATCCTCATAGAGACTTCATGTAATCTATTTTTCCAGTTTTCTAAGGCCTCTCTTGAGTTGGATGTGCATGAACTAGCACTCTTATAGCTCAGGTTTCCATCCATTGTTGGGTTGATTTAATCTTCTTGTAAGGAAATGACATTGTAGATTTGGTCAAGACAATCACCTTGTCCCTCGTTGTAGACAGGATCAACATATCTTTGTCCTTATAATGGCTCAATGGGAAACACTACCCTCATCTCATTATCCTTGAATGATAGAATCCTTTTCTTAAAATTTATAATAGTCTGATTATCTATGGCCCAATATATCCCCATAAACATGGGATATGGGTTCATGTCATCAACAATGTTAATGACTTCAAAGTCTGCAAATGTGTGTAACCCATCAATGTCGACATGGAATTGACTCAACCTACCAATTGGTAGGACCTTTGCCTGATTTGCAAGTCACAACTAGAAAGGGGACCAGTCTAAGCACGGATTGCCCATGCTTTCCCAAGTTTGTCGCATCCAAATATTGACGTCCGAAACTAGATCTAAAATGATGTAATCCATGTCATAATCCCCTATCTGCGTAGTCATTCTTAACTCGCGTCCGGTTTTGAATTTCTTCTTGACATGGTTAACCTTTCTTCTTGGTTGTTACTCTTCTGGGGTTTCTTCTATGAGTGCGTGTAGTTATACGATAACATCCTTATCTTGAATTAGTGCTAAGAAACTTGACATAAACGACTTGAGATTACTAACCTTTTTCGGGATCTGCTTCTGGAATAGTTGTTGGAAGCATTCAGGAATCTCTCTGACTTCAGCTGATGTCGAAGACTATTCTTGATCCACAAACTTTGGTCACATGTCCAAAAATACTTTCTTCTGCATTGTGGGTCACACCTGTGATTGCAGTTGTTCCTATGGTATATCTTGATCAGCTCTGGTTGCAGCATCTCCTCGTGTTACAACAGCAACGCTCAGCTCCCTCGACTCAGCAGCAATCATCTAAATATTTAAGTTAGGATTTGGATTTAGATTTGGATTATGCACAGGGTTAGGACCTGCGATGGTCTGAGCTTTCCATTTCGCAATCAACTGAGGACATTGCTCCACATTATAGTGTTGTGCTTTACAATATGAGCATGTTTTTGCAAGCCCTTGGAAATATATAGCATAATGGCCCAGTTGTCCACAATTATAGCATGTAAATTGACCTCTTTCTATGCCAATTCCTCCTCCCCCTCTACTTCTGAAGTTTCCACCCCCCCCTTCCCTGAGGGTGTGGCTGTTGTGGTGGGTACTGATTCTACTAGTATTGCAGGTGATATTGATTCTGCGGTGCATATTGAGGCTGATACTAGTTCTAATACTAAATGTGTGGGATAGGATCACGCTGGTAGTGCACTTTCTCCTATTCAGCCTAAACCTGCCCATTGTTCTTCATCAAGTAGGTGTCTATTGTCTTTTCCATCAAGATTCGGTATGCCTTGCAATCCTTCTCTTCATGCCCCACTGACTTACAAGATTTACAGAGAAGGCTTGCTGGGGTACTTAGAATCTTTTACAAGTATAGGCACTCCTTGTCGCAATTTCCTCTAGTTTGTCACATGCGACACCATGGTAGTCCGTGGGAACTCAATGGGTTTGGCGTACTCGATGAGATGTAGTTCATGTAGGTCAGAAAATTATCCTTGGTGTGTCCATCCATTCTGAATTTAGTACACCATAAACATTCTTGGGCTTCCTTTCCCTTCTTGATATCCTGAAGCTATATCATTAGGTTAGCCAACTGAGACTGAATCTACACCATTCCTGCAACACCATCTCTGATTGGTGAGGATTCCAGCTTCAATGCTAATTCTAGCGCTTATGTCTGTGATTCAATATTTTGTTGCATTCACGGACCCGAGACGTGTGGTAATAGCGCGGCAATAAACCACTCTTCACTACTACATATGGCTTAATTTTCCCATGAAAGTTTGCCACCAAAAAGTTAAAAATGTTGTTTTCGTGGAAAAATAGTTTAAATTTTTGGAAAAAATTGAAAATTCCCTTGATGGTTCTTGAACTTTCATTGCTATTCCAAGGACAGTTCATTGCTATTGCGACGGAAGTTCAAGCATGTCTCTATAGCGACGAAAGGTGAAGAACAGTGCCATAGTGATGAAAGTATCAATGCTAAGGATTAAGGATTAAAGATATATGTTAAGGATTACGGATTAAAGTTATATGTTATAGGTGTTAGGGGTTATGAATTCATAGTCATAAGGATTAGGGTTTACATGGATTTAATGATATATTATAGGTTAAAATGGGTTGGTGGTAAGTAGATATAGGGGATGAAAGTGACATGGCTTAGGTATTAGTTGTTCCATAAATGGTTATGAGGGATTATGGTTATTATTATTAGTCTTAGTTGTTCAAATTAATAAGGTTTAAGGATAAAGGTTACAAGGGATAGTGGTTATGGTTATAAGAGTTAGGTGTTGTGAAAAATTGTCTTCAAGGATTAGAGTTATAAATTTATATGTATTAGTGGAAATATCTTATATGAATTAATAATTTTGTCTTATAAGAGTGAAGTTGTTATATGGGATAGGAATTGGAGGATGTAAATCTAGAGTTAGAAATAAGGGGTTTTTTAAATCGCTAGATTTTAGATGTTTTAAATGTTAGACTTTATATGACTTAGACTTTTTAATAGTTAGTGGTTACATTAGGGGTTATAGGTCATATGTGTTATCATAATCATATATTAGGGGTTATAGAGTTTCTATTAGTGGTACATTGGTTATGGGTCATAATGGTTATTAACATGGGTGATTGTAGGGGTAAACGAGTTGTGACAAATAGGGGCTAGAGATTATTTGTATCGAGAGTCATATGTGTTAAGGTTTTAAAGGTTTATGAGCTATAAGGGGTTAAATTATTAGATTTATAATAGTTATGTTGGATTTTATAGTGGCCACGTGTCAAGAAATATAATATTTAAGGGTTATGAGCGAGTAATAAAATTTTGAGGTTATACATATTAAGAATTATACTAAGTGGGTTATATTATATGTTAAAATACGTGTTAGGGATAGATAGGGGTTATATGGATTAAATATTATGGGTCACATGGGCTCACAAAGCTCACCAATCACTTCTAGTTATAAGATAAAATCCCTCTCCTATAAGATCAATACCCGCTAAAACCTCTATATCCACTCCTTTGTATGGGGGAATTCCCACACTTGCACATATTGAGATACTATCAACTAAGAATTATAGGCATAAATTGTTACATTAGGAATAACACCCCCCTTTGTATTAGGATTTAGAAGAAAGACCCTTTCAAATAATACATTTTTATGGGGATTACAGACATTAATGATAATAAAAAATTGTATAGATTTTTTATTTATTTTGTGCTTATTGATTCTAAATATTATGAGAATAACAATTTAGATAAAAATTTCCCTTATAATGGCTTAGAACATTATATTTCTAGATTTAGAACATTAGAAAATTTTGTTTGGTTTTGACATCTTAAATGACCATTGACCAGAAATATTGGGTTATAGACCTTAAATTGAACTATCAATTTTGTCACACATAGAATTCCCATAGATAATTGTCATAGCCAAAAGTACTTAATCTTTAAGAAAAATAAACCTTGGAAATAATTGTAAATCAACAAACCTTGTGGCCCAACTATGTTCCTATGTGTGTGGTGAGGTTGATTCCTTGATGATGTGATGCAATATGTGCTAATGTGTTAGATCAAACTATAATAAACTTAATATTCTTATGACCATAACAAAGGAACTTTAGGTGCTTAACTTTTTCTTTGTTACACAATGGTTTGTTTTCGTTCACAACACTTTTTGTTTAATTTCTATTTGTATCGTCGCCATCATCATCATCCTCATCCTCATCCTCATCATTCTCTTCCTCATCATCATTGTTTTTATCATCATCGTAGTCATTGTTGTCATTTTTCATCATCATCATTATTATCATCAATATCATCATCAACATCATCATTAGCATCATCATTGTCATCATCCCATCAGCATCATCTTCATCATCATTGTCATCATCCCATCATCATCATCTTCATCATCATCAACATCATCATTAGCATCATCATCATCCTCATCACCATCACCATCATCTTCATCCTCATTTCCATCATCATCATCCTCGACGCTATCATCATCATCCTCATCCTCATCATCACTGTTATTATCATCATCATAGTCATCTTTGTCATTATCGTCATCATCATCGTCGTCATTATCAAAAATAAAATCATCAACATCATCATTAGCATCATCATCGTCGTCATCATCATCATCATCCTCATCGTCATCATGATCATGATCATGATCATCATTAGCATCATCATCATCATCATCCTCGTCACGATCATCCTCAGCCTCATCGCCATCATCATCATCCTCGTTGCCATCATCATCGTCCTATATTTTATCAGGAACACTGATTTTGTCCAGCTTCACCTCCATTTTAGACACTTTCTTATCACTTACCACAACAAACTTTAGGGTATTCCTCTCCGCATCTTGAGTAGAAATCAATGAATTTTTTTGATTGATTAATATCCTAACTCAAGGAAGTAGATTCTTAGTTTCCTCCAATGACTATATTTCTTTATCAGCATAACTCGACATTAACTATGTCCTGGATTTGTAACGAGAACTGGACTCTGTTTTACTTTCATCTCCAAAAGAATACTGATGCATTTGCACAGACGTTTTCTGAAACAGGACCATCTTCTTTAAATCTTCTGAAATAGTTAGCTCATTCTGAGGATGCGTTTTTATCTTTTTATTAGAAATATCTTCATCTATTTCCATGTCATCTGCTTCAAAAAGAGTCCTTTTATTCATAACACTAGAATTAATAGACGTTTGAACTGATACATCCAATCTGTCCCTTTTATCTTCATTAGCTTCTGTATTTTCTTCAAAATTAGACAGATTTTCCATTTTGTCTAATCCCTCAACAATTTGATGATCAGATGGCTTGTTTTTGCTCAATTGCTTCCTCTGAAAAATAATATGGTGTGGGTCATAATTCACTTTTTCCTCTTTTTGAAAATCCATAACTTCTAATAATTTCTCAATCACTAACATAGCGCTTTTATTCTTAAAAATGAAAGGACCGACTTTGAGAGGGAATTTAACATTAGAAGATTTTTTAAACGCTCCTAAATGTTCATCTTCTGCATATAACCTTTTTCTCATGAACTCTAATGCGAATATTCTTGGCATCAAGAAAGCGGGTAACCTGGATGGTTCTCCAGTGAACCCATACACCTAAGAACAGTAAATTCTTTATGCAAAAACCAATCTCCTATTTTGTCTTTTGAAGAAGATTGTAACATAATTCTCATGTCTTCCAACACCCTTGGTAAGACATCATCGAAAATCATTTTGTATATCTCAGCCATAATTGTATTCATGAACTCAAACATGTTGATCTGTTTTGGAAGGTATGGAGAGAACATGGTAGACAAGAACTACAAATCTGACACATTAGAACACAAATGCATGTTCAACAAATATGACTGGTACCTGAAGAACCTGACTTTAGGAAATTCAACCAATTGGGTATGGATTACTTCAACTAAATACTTGTCAAGATTGAAATAATGGACTGAATGGGATTCATGGTCAGTTGAACCTATACTTAACAAAAAACCTAAGATGACTTTGTTAACATGCATATCATCATCCAAACCGAAAACCTGACTAACAATTGACATGACCAATTGGACTTCATCCTTGAAAATATTGACATTGTATGGAAGAAATAAACCCTCTAACGATTGACCAACTTTTAGAATACTGGATAAAAACTGACATTTGACTTCAGTTTTGCAATTTTTATACAATTAAATAACGACTTTCTCACTGAAGGATTCAGGGTTTACAAGAAAAATATTAGGCAGACTCAATATCCTGCGAACATATTTCACATCAATTCTACAGAGGATTTTTGATGTTGTATGACTCATAATAACTCTTTCAGAAGACGAATAACTATTCACACACCACTCGACAAATTTAGGGAAAGGTAGGGTTTGTTCGATAGCAAATTAATAGAAGAAGGAACTAAAAACATTTAATATATCATTTCCCTGTGAATTATACTACCATAAATGTTCTTTTGAGACTGATACACTACATAGTGATAGAATAGGGTCAAACACATTCCTCTCCCTATCAATAACCACTTCTTCTCTCTCATCTATAACCCTGCACAATATCCCTGAACTCTGCTCCTTCTCCATAATAAAACAACGGTAATAAGTCTTCAACAAAGTCTCGGAGTTTTAAGGCTTACCTGGTAACTGTTAGATACGTAGAAGATGACTTTTAGAAAAAGATGGCGCACTGTCCCTTCTTCTTTTCACCGGTAGCATGCAAACAAAATGAATTTACCTAGGTCAACTCACCTTTTATACAACGAATCATTCTAGGTCCTCCAACAAGTTGTTTTTCCTTTACCACTTTCCTCAGCGGAACTCACTAAAAGATGCCACGGGGAAATTGGTTTAAATTCCGCTACCGCTCATCCATTTTAATTATCACACAAGTTTGCGCTTCAGAGTAGACTATGACTATTGATTGGACTTAAGCTCTTGTTTGAACTATTGGATCAAATCCATTCTACGCAATCTTCCGGCCTATCTCCTCATTCAATCCTTGCATATTCACATCAAGGATTACCTTATGACCATAGATTTAATTTGCTTTATCTCTTGGCCGTCGATCTTGCTATCTTGTTAATCCATTCCACTCTTCAACAAAACCTCTTTCTCGTTCAACTTTTCCCAACAGATCAATTTGCAACTGTATATCTGTACAATCACAAATCTACACCCTCCAATTGTGCAGTGAATTAACCAAAGTGCGCATTTTTGATAAAGACTCATGAATACTAAACTTTTACCAATTTTTAATACATGCCTTTATAATTTCTTGATCATATCCTTCCTTAATTGTTCAACATAGAGGGTGTTAACAATCATCATCATCATCATGACCATCATCCTCATGATCATGATCATCATCATTAGCATCATCATCATCATCATCACCACCATCGTCATCATCATCATCATCATTATCACCATCATCATCATCACCATCATCCTCATCCTCATCATCATCATCATCATCATCATTGACATCATCATCATCATCATCATCGACATCATCATCATCCTCACCATCATGAATGTGAATCAATGCATTGTTAAAAATTCCCATTATGTACAAATCCTTGAAATGCACTTCCATTCACTATACCTCTTCCATGTACATGGTAGTCCTTTCCATGTACAAATCCATGAAATGATGACAATGACGATGTACAAATAATCACCACCATCATCATCATCATCATCATCATTGTCATTGTCATCATCATCAACATCATCATCATAATCATCATCATATCATCGTCGTCATCATCATCATCATTGACCTGTGATCATCATCACCATCATCCTCATCCTCATCATCGTCATCATTGGCATCATCATCATCGTCATCATCATTGGCATCATCATCATCATCACCATCATTATCACCATCATCATCATTAGCATCATCGCCATCATCGCCATCATCATCATCATCATCATTATCATTGACATTGTTAGTACTCAGAATGTACCTAGGTTGTAAAAGGTAAATCCCAAGGTAACAGCAAAAACCACTTTAGAAAGAAACTAGCTTTTCTTTCCCAAGAGGGATCTCTCAAATATAGATTTAACAAGGCTAGACATAAATCAACACTCAAATATTATATAGATGGTTGAAACAATACACATAACCATTGGGCAATGGAGTCACACATACATAAAAATATCACAAAGACATATGCATGAAATTTTATCAGGGGCAAGATAACCATTCAATCACAGTTGTTCATTTAATTTCAGGTGGGGCAGAAGAGATAATGAAAAATCCATCAATACAGAGCATCAAAAGATGAGTTTTATATTAAATTTAGTAGAAATGTTCATAGAATATCTGAGGCAATGATCATAGCATAAATAATATGAATTCCAACCATTCAACACTATGTTTCAGATACGAAGAAAACAAAATGGAGTGAAACACTGGAAAAACAATCACAAAGGAAGGGAAATACAGACTGCAATGTAAAAAACACGAGAATCTCTGATAACCGCATGCATCCAGCTTTGTTATTCAAAATATATGTCTTCAGAAACTATTCATCAACAGGATGGGTTCCAACCCCCATCACATAAGGTAAATGCAATTATATACATAAATAATTTCTTCTTCCCAGAATATTTATAACTGAATAACCCGCTTAATCAAAGTCTTGTAACTATATTCCTAACTCCTAGGAATAAACTACTTGCTTCGATCCTAATAGATTATTAAATTAAAATCAACTCGGTGACAAGTCCCGTCCAAGCAGCTCCTCAGCGCGCAACACCTATTTTCATGAATGAAGGATGTACTTTGTCTTTCCAAATCTTTCTATGGCTCTCCATTGCTCCGCGCTTGGAATATCATATTCAATCATGTCCCGAATAGACACCTCCAGCTCCATGTAGGCTTCATAAGACACTTTAGGAAACCCTCCCCTGATGATCAGGAATTTCTGTAATATCTCAAAATCTTCTGTCAGCTTATCTATGATGACTTTCCCTGTCAGCCCCTTTTCCAAATCGTCAAATTTAGAATGATCCATATGGCTTCGTACCAACAGGTTGTGATAATGCTCTTGAGAAAACATCCGACCCTCCTCGTCCCAAAAGGAAGGAAGGCCATCTTCAAATGCATGTTTGAATTCATTAACCTGTGAGATCATTTCATCAGCTTTGTCTTGTACTGTTTTCATTAGATGGTGTTTATGAATAAACCTTTTGGCCCACAGTACCATTGCCACTCTGTCTTTGACTCCTATGTCATGTAATTTTTGGTATGTTAATGAATTTAAGAAATTTAATGCATTATGAGCTGTGCCAAGGGGTTTCCTCTCCATAGTTTCATTTACTAACTTCAGTCTTTGATTGGCCAAATTGATCAATATGCTTTGATCGTCAATCAAGTTCAAATACTGCCTAAACTTAGTAATTTCTACGGATAATGTATCCCAAATTATGTGCTTTTCTCCCTGGAGAGGACCCTTTCCTATGTTCCTTTCTTTCAATTCATTGAATTTCTTCTGTAGCTGACTTTTATCTTGAAATATCTTATTCTTATTTTTAGTTACTTTGGCTAGCTCAGATTTGACTTTTTCATTTTCCTCCTTTAATTCTCTTATCTCTTCATCTTTTAGGCTGACTTGGGACATGGGCACTAGTAAGTCATCTGTAGAAAAATCATTTAAAGGTTTTTCTATATTCACAATAGTTAAGTCCTCATCAGTGGGAGTCTGGCTCATTAGTTACTCCATGATTTCTTTTTTTCATTTTGATCCCTTTTCAGCAGTGAAATCTATGCTATTAACTCGTTCCGTTATGCTTGCCACTTATCCTTTTCTTCTTGTAATTTTATAGTATTTCCTTTATACTCCATCATATCCTAATGAATCCTGTCCTTTTCCTCTTGTAATGCTAATAATTCAGATGATTGAACATGTTCTGTACTTGGGATCTTCAGCCTTTTCTTCAATACTTGGAGGGCATTGTCCTTTTATTCTAGGAGTCTTTTGATTGCCTGGGTGTTACCTGTTTCACTTCCTTAATTTATGAGGTCTACTTGTAGCTTTTTTATTTGAATGGAATTAGCCTTATTTTCAACTTTCTCATGTTTTAACTGAACTTCCAATTTGTCTACCAAAACTTGTAATTTATTAACTCTCATCATAGCATGCAATAAATCTGAATAAATAGTGTCTCCCGTTTGTTTATGTAACTGTATTTTATCTGGAACACTGATCTTGTCTAACCTCACTTCCATTTCTGACATCTTCTTATCACTTACCATGGCCAATTTAAAAGTATTTCTTTCTACATCCCGGGTAGAAACCAAAGAAGTTTTTGGATTGTTTAAACTTCTCACCCGCGGGAGTAGATTCCTTGTTTCTTCTAGGGACTGCTTTTGATTCTCCACATAACTAATCATGAGCTATTCTTTAGACTTGAAAACCGGGCCTGATTCTGTATTATCTACACCTTCAAAAGAAAATTGACTCACCTGTACAGACTCTGTAGGAACCAAAGCAACTCTTTTTAAATCATCTTAAATAATTTCACTCAAAACTTTATCATCTTGAAACAACTGGGCCTTTTTATGTGAACCTTCCTCATCTATCTGCATACTTTCAACTCCAGAAAGACTTCTTTTAACTAAAATATTAGAAACATTTGTCACTTGAGGTACTGCAACTGGTCTACTGCTTGTATTTTGATCAGATCCTGGAATTTCCATAAAGTGAAGCAAATTGGCTATTTCATTCAGACCTTCAATAACTTGATGGTCGAATGGCTTATTCTTGTTAGTTTTTTTTCTCAGGGAGATTATATGATAAGGGTCATAATTTACCTTTTACTCCCTTTGAAAATCCATGCTTTCCAACAATTTCTCTATGAACACCAGAACACCTTTATTTTTAAAAATAAAAGAGACAACTTTAAGAGGGAACTTGATATTGGAAGATTTCTTAAAAGCCCCAAAGTGTTCTTCTTCTGCATGCACTCTCTGTCTCATATACTCCAATGCAAAAACTCTGGGAGTAAGGAAATCAGGTAGCCTATATGGCTCCCCAGTAAAACCATATATTCTCAAAACGGTGAAATCCTTATACAAAAACCAATCTCCGACCCTATCCTTAGGTGAGGATTGCATCATACTTTTCATTTCTTCTAATACCCAGGGTAACACTTCATCAAACAACATCTTGTATATTTCTGACATCATAGAATTTGAAAATTCAAACATGTTGATTTGCTTGGGCAAATCTGAAGAGAACATGGTACTTAAGAAATGCAATTCGGTGACATTCGAACATAGTAACATGTTCAGCAAATAAGTTTGAAACTTAAAAAACCTGACTTTTGGAAACTCACTCAATTGGAGATGTATGGATTCTGCTAGATACTCGTCTAAACTGAATACATGAACTGACTGAGACTCAGGACTCATCGAACTCATTTTTAATAGGAAGCCCAAGATGACTTCATTGACACGACAATCGTCATCTAGACCCAAGACTTGACAGACTAAGGACAAAACTAATTGAACTTCATCTCTGAAAATGTGGACAGGATATGGTAGAAAAAGACCATCTAGTTACTGACCTTCGTTCAAAATGCTAGACAAGAATTTGCAACGAACCTCAGTTTCACAATTTTTGTACACTTCAGCTAAAATGGACTCGTTTACAGGCTCACGACTATCGGGGTAGTTGTCGGGCAAGTTCAGGTTTTCACGAATGAAATTGGCATCAATTTTACACAGTATCCTAGACGTAGAATGAATTACAATAACTCTCTAAGAAGAAGAATAATTAACTGCACACCACTCGGCAAACTCGAGAAAATGCAGGGTCTGCTCAACAACAAAATGATACAAAAACGATTTACAAGCATTTATAATGTCATTACCTTGTGAATTGTATTGCCATAATCTCTCTTTGCTGACTGATACACTTCCCATAGACAAGAAAGGATGACACACCTCTCTATCCCTATCAACCAGGTATTCTTCTCTCTCGTCTAGAATATGGTTAAACCCTTGTAAATATTTCCCTTTATCCATAATACAGACAACAATGGTAATTCGGCGGATGAATTTTGAGTATTCGGGACTTACCAGTTACTATGGCCACATATATTTGAGGTTGACTATTAAAGGGTGGCGAGCGAGCAGTCCTTTTCATTCATTCGGCGCAAATAAAAAATAGTTCTCCGAACAAGTCAACTTTACTTATATAGGAGCCCACTCCGGAGGCCCCCCTTTAGCGGTTTCTGCCAAACTGCTTTTTCCCACGGAATGCACCACAGATTTCCATGTGCACCGTGGTTTCCATTCCACTACCACCTTTTGTCTCCAACCATCGCGCAACTTTTCGCTCCGGATCCGTCAACGACCGTCGATTCATTTTACCTTTATTTCCCAACCGTCACATGAGATTACACGTACCTATTTCGCTGAGCTTCTCCATTTTATTGAATGTGCAAGTTGACAGAGCGGGCTTCACGCTAATCGTAGATTTGGTCGAGCTAGATTTGTGACCGTTGATTTTCATATCTCGCTGAATACCCCGTATGTCCTTATCCTCCTCGCATCTTCATAAGGTGGATACATTGTAAGCCGTCGATCTCCATTTATTCTCGTTACGCTGTTGGATCCTATGACAATTCATTGCTTATGCACCCCTTATCACACTTTCACACTATTATATTTAACCAAAGTTCTCAAACAACCATTATTTCTTCTTTACCATTGTCCCCTCGACCCTCTACTAGGTAGAGGTGTTAACAACTGGCTCCATCTGGGGATGATATCCTCCCTGTGAGGTATCAAAGAACTTGTAGACCAGGTGCCTATCTTTAATCTTTCATAATAGCTTCCAGAAAACTTGTCTTTTGTTTTTCGCAAATATATTATTTTTATTTTTCAGAAAGGAATGGTACGCCTCCTGAATCTTAGGGCCTTCACCGCGGGATTCAAACACATTCGGCCTACCGTCCATATTGGCTTGTAAAGAAAAATAAATATTTACAGGCTATAATACAAGTTTTACCCCCCTCCTTAGGACAGGTAATGCTTCAAATATCTTCCATTTACAGGGTTACTATCCAGAGGAACCCCGTTTGGGTACTCTAGCAGAAATGCGTTTTGTCCTTTGTATCTAGCAACAACATAAGGACCTACCCACATATGATCAATTTTCTCATGTTTATCTTCTTTAGGAGCATCCCATTTCAAAACCAAATCATCGATTTGAAACTGTTCTTCTTTGCTTCTTCTGTCAAAAGTATTTTTCATTTTTTCCTGATGTAACTGCACCTTATCATAAGCCTTATTCCTTCGTTCTTCCAGCTCAATAATCTGGTTTATCCTCCTTTGCATGTGATTTGGTTCTTCTTGCTGATCTTGGAAATATCTCATAACTGAAACACCTAAGGATGCTGGAAAAACAACTTCAGTTCCATACACCAGTTGGAACAGAGACATGCCAATTGCCCTTTTGGTACTAATCCTGTCAGCCCATAGAGCATATTTGAGCTTGGTGTGCCATGACTTTTTATTATCTTCCAACAGCTTCCTGATGATCCTTACTAAGCTTTTATTTGAAGATTCAGCTAACCCATTTCCCTGCGGATAATAGGCAGTTGAATGATTGAGACTTATATGATATTTGTGACATAAATCAATCATTTTTTTGGATTTAAAAGTAGCTGCATTCTCTGTTACTATTCTTTTGGGGCATCCGAATCGAGCCAATATGTTTTCCTCAAGAAAATCCATGATCACAGTTTCAGTGGATCTTCGGGTGGGAATCACTTCAATCCATTTAGTAAAATAATCCATAGCTGTCAGAATCCATTTGTCTTGTCCTGACAAATTGGGTTTTATTTCACCAATAAAATCCAAACCCTACTGTTGCAAAGGAGCTTCTATCATTATTGGATTTAAAGGAAGAGGAAGTACTTTTCTCTTACCATCAAAAATTTGGCATTGATGACACCTGCTGGTTTCTTTATACACATCTGAAAATAATGTAGGCCAATAATAACCTGCCCTTAGAATTTTATTTGCAGTTACCTTCCAAGAATGATGTCCTCCACAATCTCCCTTATGAAATTCTTTGACTGTTTGTTGACCCTCATTTTCTAAAACACAGTTTAGCAACACACCTCTGGGATCCTTCCAATAAAGATATTGATTTATAATACAAAATTTGGCAGCTTTCAATTTTATGGATCTTGCCCTTGACTTGCTCAATCCCACTGGTGCTTGTAAATTTCGAAGGACGTAAACAATATCAGAATACCATGGAGATGCCACTAAATCAGCCATTACTTCCACTTCTGCATCCAACTGATTAAGCCGGTGAGATAGGAAATTAATTTGTAAAGCCTCACAATTTGAATTGGCTATCATTTTTGCAAATCCTTGTCCTTTAACCAACTTAGTAGGCTTTATCTCTATGTCGTATTCCAGTAATGTGGCTATCCATTTTTCCCTTCTGCCTTCTGGATCAGGTTGTGTCAAAATTCCTTTCACTGCAGCAGTTGGAACATGTGCAATTATATGTGAATGTAGAATATATACTCTGAAATCCTTCAATGCTTTGACTAAAGCATACGCCTGTTTCTCCATGATGTCATATTTTAATTCTCCATCCCTCAACATTTTGTTAAAGAATGCTATGGGCCGTTCCAAATTCTCATCATTCTTCTGCAATAAAACTGCTGCTATGGTATACTCTGAAGCATATGAAAATACTGAGAAATATTTGGTAAAATCTGGACTTACTAACACAGGAGCATCTGATATTGCTTTTTTTATTTCCCAAAAATACTTTCTAGCTTCCGCATTCCATTTTATCTCATGACCCTTCTTCAACATATTTGTGATATTCATCAAGATTTCAGCGAAACTTGGCACAAACCTTCTTAAAAAATTCACCTGCCCCAAAAATGATTGTATCTCTTTCTTACTCCTTGGTTCACCTACTTTCAAAATTGCACTCACCCTTTCAGGATCAATTTTTATTCCATCTTTAGATATTATATGGCCCTACAACTTTCCTTCTTCCAATGCAAAATTGGACTTCTTTGGATTCAATGATATACCAAACTTCCTACACTTCATGAAAACTTTCTCCAAATGATGTAGATGTTCTCTGTCAGATTTTGAATAGACTGTGATGTCATCCATGTATATTACCTCAAAATTCCCAATTTCTCTTGCAAAAGCAATGTCCATAGCTCGCTGGAAAGTAGCTCCTACATTCATTAGGCCAAAAGGCATCTTTGCATAAATAAAAGTGCCCCAAGGTGTAGTAAATGCAGTTTTTTCTTGATCTTCAAGTAATACTTTGATCTGATTATAGCCAGAAAAACCGTCCAACATTGAAATTCTCTTAGCTCCAACCACTTTCTGCAATATATGGTCCATCTTTGGCAAAGGATAATTGTCTTTCATAGAAACTTTATATAAATTCCGGAAATCTATACACAGTCTTATTTCTCCGTTCTTCTTTCTAACAGGAACCAAATTTGAAACCTACTTTGAAAATCTTATAGTTACAATGATCTTGGCATTAAATAACTTTTTAATTTCCTTCTCAATGATGGGAAGCAACTTAGGGTTTATCCTTCTGAGTTTCTGTTTGAAAGGATTCTCCCCAGGCTTTATAGGAATAGTATGATGTATGATAGATGTATCATACTCCTTAAGGTATTCATAACTCCAAGAAAATACATCTGTATATTTTTTCATTAATATCACATATTCTTCCTTTTGCTTTTTAGGCAAACTCTTGGATAATTTTATAACCTTAGGATTCTCTTCAATGCCAATATTCCTGTCTTCAACAGCATTCTCAACGGGCTTTACTTTAGGATTCTTAGCAACATCATTCTGATAAAAAAAAATTTCCAAAGGGATCAAACCTCTTGGTATGAAATTATTTTTTAATTGAATAATATCCATTCCTCCCAGGGTTCTCTTTAGCTTTTCATCGCCCTCTTTCCCTTTCTCATGTTCTTCATCACCCTGAAAGGGCTCATCATCATTATTTTCGGTGTCAATATGAGTATTTACAAATTCTCCTGATAGTTCTAAGAATCTTCTGATCTGCATGTTGTCTTTGAATACTTGCCAATATTTAGAATTATCGGGAATAGATGGTCTATTCACAATTTCCACCTGGTATTCCCTCTGACCAGCAACATGGGTTTTAAATTTTCCAGCAGCCACCGCTAAAGAATCTGCCACAATATTTTCATGTCTGGACACTACTTGAATTGTGTGCTCTGTAAAAAAGTTACCAATCATATCCCACACTTCGTTCCTATAAGCTCTCATCCAGGGATGTCTGGTTTGATAGCTGTCATTCACTTGGTTTATCACCAATTCTACATCTCCTAAAACTTTTATCCTTTGCGCTCCCAAATATTTCAAAGCATGCAACCCTAGTAATAAAGCTTCATATTTTTCTACATTATTGGTGCATTCAAATGTTAATTTATATGATAAAGCTTTGAAATCCTGAATAGGAGAGATTATATACACACCAGCCCCAGCACCTATTTTTGCAGCAGATCCATCAAAGTACATAGTCCACAAGCCTTCCCTTTTTTGTTTCACCTCCAAAGCATCTTGTTCCATCCTTTCTTCTTTCGTATTTTCTTCAGACTTTTCCTGCAATGTGGCTTCTAACTCACATGGGACAGTATCATTAAAGAGAATAGAAGACCCCAAATCAGTATTGACAGCATATATATGATGAACTTCAGGTTTATCTTGACTGCTTACTACATAGGGAGTTCTTTTTTCACTATACAACCTTCTACTCCCATCTTGAATAGGAATCGTAGCATATGACATATCCATTTGTAGACTACCTTTCAACTTTGAAGTCCAAGATCTTGACAACAATACCCCAAACTTAGGTGGAATATCTGCTACTGCCACATCCATGACTATAGTTTTAGATGGTAATTTATTTAGAGTCACTACCATATCTTTGATCAAACCAAGGCATTTTACTCTTTTAGAGTCGAAAGAATACAAATCTTTATAGGGTCTTGTCACTTCTAGTCCCAAAATTTCAACTACTCCCTTCGGCATTAAATTGTGTGATGCTCCTGAGTCTAACATAGCATTGTGGACTACCATATCATGCACATTCAAACTCAAATAGAAAGGAGGGACTTCTTCATTTTCCAAATTTTCAACCTTTGACCCAAATGAAATAGTAGGATTATCATCATTCAACTCTAAAATATCAGATTGCAATTATCCTTGACCTTTGACCATTTTTGTTATAGTATCTCCATATTCATTGTTTCTCAACAACTCGTTAAATGGAACAGAAATTTTTAACTTTGAAAGCTCATTTTGCAAATTAAAACCGAAACCAGCCCTTTCTACATCAATTGGGGCCACTTGCTTCACTCTTTTGTCTCTTTGTATCTCATTTTCGACTTCTTTATTTACAAGAGATTCTTTTTTCACTTCTTTTCCCTTTTCTACATTTAGGGAACTCGTGGAAGGTTGATTTGAATTTGCCTTCCCCTTATTTATGAAAACTTCCCTATTTCTCAATCTGATTTTCCTCTGCACATCATCCATAGCATGTAAATAACCCCTTTGATACTGCTTTGTCTCCCTTTCAAATTCCTCATTTTTACCTTCCTGTTCAAACATGTTATGTTCTTATTCAGTAAGATATATCTCTGAATCCAGTTCTCCAAAAAGATGAATTTCATTTTCAGTAGGGTCCTCTTCATCAGCAACATAATTCTCAGGAAATAGTGGTTGAATTTGCTGTTCTTCTTGATTTCTTGGGTTTCTCATGTCTCTCTACCTATTTTGTGGAAGAAGAGGGGATTTGGTCTTCTAAAATTGGGATTCCTGATTTGAGGGTCAGCTTGTTCTCTGTTGAATCTCCTATTATCCATAGTTAATCTGTCCATCAATTTTTCCATCGTCTTCAACATCATTTCAAATTTGATATCATTAGTAGAAGAAGAAGTAGAAGGAAAATTCTCTTCCTTCTTCATCCTATCAATATCTCTATGTTTCATTTTTCCACTGGCCATCATATTTTCTTCCACTTCTAGAGCATCTGTAAACATTGTAGCAAGAGTCGTTGATTTTCTCTCTCTCAATGAGAATGCAAAATCATTGTCAAAGGCTCCAGCCTAATGCAGTTTGGCAGCGGCCGTAGAAGGTTTTATGTCTTCCGGAATAGAGTTATAAACCCTCATGAACCTACTGGAAAATTCATGAACAGATTCGAAACATCCCTTTTTGAGACTATTATATTGAGACAAGAGCTGTAAAGGATTTTTTTTATCGTCCCACCTATCTAGAAATGCATTCTGGAAAGCCTGAAAATTCATTATAGACCCATCTGGTAAATCTTTAAACCATTTCTTTGCCTCACCTGACAAACTTTGAGCAAATAATCGCATTTTAACATCTGGGTAATCAACTTCTTCTAGGTCGATGAAATCTTCAAACTTGGAAACATGTTGTTTTGCGATTATGTCACCTTCTCCATCAAATAAAGAAATTCTTTGGGAATAATTCTGAGGAAGGTCATGTAATAAAGCAGGAAAACGCAAGGGAGCAAATCTGGCTGCCATTGGTCTAGGTGGGTTCAAAGGAACTGAAGACTTTTGAGTATTTTGCATAGCAAATGTTTGAAATTTTGTAGTCTGTTGTAAATATCTCGAGAGGGAATCCATCAAATAAGATTCCAATCTATGAGAATTAAACTCAGTATTCTTAAGATCAGATTCATACTTAGTTTTCAACAAACCCCTTCCAATATTAACTTCCCATTCTGGATCAATAGGAGAATCTTGAGAAGATGATGCACCAAACAAAGTTAAAACCTAATTTTTCTTTATCTTTTCTCTTAAATAACTTTTTTGGATCTTCCAAACTTTTTAAGACTTCGGTATCAGAATTACCTCATGTGTGTTTTTTCGAAGCCAAAATGACTCCTTAAGATTTGAAAAAAGTTTTACAATGGAGTCGCCAGGGAAAATATACAACCTCTATTTTTTACTGATAAAAATTCCTATTTGCCCACATAAATCTTTCTTCAAGCTCTGTCGTTCTCCCCAGGGCAGATGTGCACTTTCGTTCCCAGGAAACGACACCAATTTGTTAGCACTCAGAATGTACCCAGGTTGTAAAAGGTAAATCCCAAGGTAATAGCAAAAACCACTTTAGAAAGAAACTGGCTTTTCTTTCGCGAGATGGATCTCTCAAATACAGATTTAACAAGGCCAAACATAAATCAACACTCAAAGATTATATAGATGGTTGAAACAATACACATAACCATTGGGCAATGGAGTCACGCATACATAAAAATATCACAAAGACATATGCATGAAATTTTATCAGGGGAAAGATAACCATTCAATCACAGTCGTTCATTTAATTTCAGGTGGGGCAGAAGAGATAATGAACAGTCCATCAATACAGAGCATCAAAAGATGAGTTCTATATCAACTTTAGCAGAAACGTTCATAGAATATCTGAGACAATGATTAGAGCATAAATAATATGAATTCCAACCATTCAACACTATGTTTCAGATACGAAGAAAACAAAATGGAGTGAAACACTGGAAAAACAATCACAAAGGAAGGGAAATATAGACTACAATGTAAACATCACGAGAATCTCTGATAACCGCATGCATTCAGCTTTGTTATTCAAAATATATGTCTTCAGAAAATATTCATCAACAGGACGGGTTCCAACCCCCATCACATAAGGTAAATGCAATTATATACATAAATAATTTCTTCTTCCCAGAAGATTTATAACTGAATAACCCGCTTAACCAAAGTCTTGTAACTATATTCCTAACTCCTAGGAATAAACTACTTGCTTCGATCCTAACATATTATTAAATTAAAATCAACTCAGTGACAAGTCCCGTCCAAGCAGCTCCTCAGCGCGCAACACCTGTTTTCATGAATGAAGGATGTACTTTGTCTTTCCAAATATTTCTATGGCTCTCCATTGCTACGCGCTTGGAATATCATATTCAATCATCTCCTGAATAGACACCTTCAGCTCCATGTAGGCTTCATAAGACACTTTAGGCAACCCTCCCCTGATGATCAGGAATTTCTGTAATATCTCAAAATATTCTGTCAGCTTATCTATGATGACTTTCCCTGGCATCCCCTTTTCCAAATCATCAAATTTAGAATGATCCATACAGCTTCGTACCAATAGGCTGTGATAATTCTCTTGAGAAAACATTCGAACCTCCTTGTCCCAAAAGGAAGGAAGGCCATCTTCAAATAATTCGTTAAAAGCATGTTTGAAGTCATTAACCTGTGAGATCATTTCATCAGCTTTGTCTTGTACTATTTTCATTAGATGGTGTTTATGAATAAACCTTTTGTCCCACAGTACGATTGCCACTTTGTCTTTGAATCCTATGTCATGTAATTTTTGGTATGTTAATGAATTTAAGAAATTTAATGCATTATGAGCTGTGCCAAGGGGTTTCCTCTCCATAGTTTCATTTACTAACTTCAGTTTTTGATTGGCCAAATTGATCAATATGCTTTGATCATCAATGAAGTTCAAATACTGCCTGAACTTAGTAATTTCTATGGATAATGTATCCCAAATTATGTTCTTTGCTCCCTGGAGAGGACCCTTTCCTATGTTCCTTTCTTTCAATTCCTTGAATTTATTTTGTAGTTGACTTTTATCTTGCAATATCTTATTCTTATTTCCAGTTACTTTGGCTAGCTCAGATTTGACTTTTTCATTTTCCTCCTTTAATTCTCTTATCTCTTCATCTTTCAGGTTGACTTGGGACATGGGCACTAGTAAGTCATCTGCAGAAAAATCATTTAAAGGTTTTTCAATATTCACAATAGTTAAGTCCTCATCAGTGGGAGTTTGGCTCATTAGTTCCTCCATGATTTATTTTTCTTCATTTTGATCCCTTTTCAGCAGTGAAATCTGTGCTATTAACTCGTTCCATTATGCTTTTCACTTATCCTTTTCTTCTTGTAATTTTATAGTCTTTGTTTTATACTCCATCATATCCTGATGAATCCTGTACTTTTCCTCTTGTAATGCTAATAATTCGGATGATTGAACATCTGTACTTGGGATCTTCAGCCTTTTCTTCAATACTTGGAGGACGTTGTCCTTTTCTTCTAGGAGTCTTTTGATTGCCTGGGTGTTACCTGTTTCACTTCCTAAATTTATGAGGTCTTCTTGTAGCTTTTTTATTTGAATGGAATTAGCCTTATTTTCAACTTTCTCATGTTTTAACTGAACTTCCAATTTTTCTACCAAAACTTGTAATTTATTAACTCTCATCATAGCATGCAATAAATCTGAATAAATAATGTCTCCCATTTGTTTATGTAACTGTATTTTATCTGGAACACTGATATTGTCTAACCCCACTTCCATTTATGAAATCTTCTTATCACTTACCATGGCCAATTTAAAAGTATTTCTTTCTATGTCCCAGGTAGAAACCAAAGAAGTTTTTGGATTGTTTAAACTTCTCACCCGCAGGAGTATATTGCCTGTTTCTTCTAGGGACAACTTTTGCTTCTCCACATAACTAGTCATGAGTTGTTCTTTAGACTTGAAAACTGGGCCTGATTCTGTATTATCTACACCTTCAAAAGAAAATTGACTCACTTGTACAGACTTTGTAGGAACCAAAGCAACTCTTTTTAAATCATCTGAAATAATTTCACTCAAAACTTTATCATCTTGAAACAATTTGGCCTTTTTATGTGAACCTTCTTCATCTATATGCATACTTTCAACTCTAGAAAGACTTCTTTTAACTAAAATATTAGAAACATTTGTCACTTGAGGTACTGCAACCGATCTACTGCTTGTATTTTGATCAGATCCTGGAATTTCCATAAAGTGAAGCAAATTGGCTACTTCATTCAGACCTTCAATAACTTGATGGTCGAATGGCTTATTCTTGTTAGCTTGTTTTCTCAGGGAGATTATATGATAAGGGTCATAATTTACCTTTTTCTCCCTTTGAAAATCCATGCTTTCCAAAAATTTCTCTATGAACACCAAAACACCTTTATTTTTAAAAATAAAAGTGCCAACTTTAAGAGGGAACTTGATATTGGAAGATTTCTTAAAATCCCCAAAGTGTTCTTCTTCTGCATGCACTCTCTGTCTCATATACTCCAATGCAAAAACTCTAGGAGTAAGGAAAGCAGGCAACCTATAAGGCTCCCCAGTAAAACCATATATTCTCAAAACGGTGAAATCCTTATACAAAAACCAATCTCCGACCCTATCCTTAGGTGAGGATTGCATCATGATTTTCATTTCTTCTAATACCCGGGGTAACACTTCATCAAACAACATCTTGTATATTTCCAACATCATAGAATTTGAAAATTCAAACATGTTGATTTGCTTGGGAAAATCTGAAGAGAACATGGTACTTAAGAACTGCAATTCGGTGACATTCAAACATAGTAACATGTTCAGCAAATAAGTTTGAAACTTAAAAAACCTAACTTTTGGAAACTCACTCAATTGGAGATGTATGGCTTCTGTTAGATACTCATCTAAACTGAAGACATGAATTGACTGAGACTCAAAACTCATCGAACTCATTTTTAATAGGAATCCCAAGATGACTTCATTGACATGACAATCGTCATCTAGACCCTAGACTTGACAGACTAAGGAAACAACTAATTGAACTTCATCTCTGAAAATGTGGATAGGATATGGCAGAAAAAGACCATCTAGTGACTGACCTTCGTTCAAAATGCTAGACAAGAATTTGCAACAAACCTCAGTTTCACATTTTTTGTACACTTCAGCTAAAATGGACTCGTTTACAGGCTCACGACTATCGGGGTAGTTGTCAGGCAAGTTCAGGTTTTCACGAATGACCTTGGCATCAATTTTACACAGTATCTTAGATATAGAATGACTTACAATAACTCTCTGAGAAGAAGAATAATTAACTGCACACCACTCGACAATCTCGGGAAAATGCAGGGTCTGCTCAACAGCAAAATGATACAAAAACAATTTACAAGCATTTAGAATGTCATTACCCTGTGAATTGTATTTCCATAATCTCTCTTTGTTGACTGATACACTTCCCACAGACAAGAAAGGATCACACACCCCTCTATCCCTATCAACCAGGTATTCTTTTCTCTCATCCAGAATACGGCTAAACCCTTGTAAATCTTTCCCTTTATCCATAATACAGACAACAATGGTAATTCGGTGGATGAATTTCGGGTATTCGGGACTTACCAGTTACTGTGGGCGCATATATTCGAGGTTGACTATTAAAGGGTGGCGAGCGAGCAGTCCTTTTCATTCGTCTGGCACAAATAAAAAATAGTTCTCCGAACAACTCAACTTTACTTATATAGGTGCCCACTCCGGAGGCCCCCCTTTAGCGATTTCCGCCAAACTTCTTTTTCCCATGGAATGCACCACAGACTACCATGTGCATCGTGGTTTCCATTCTGCTACCACCTTTTGTCTCCAACCATCGTGCAACTTTCCGCTCTGGATCCATCAACGACCGTCGATGCATTTTACCTTTATTTCCCAACCGTCGGATGAGATTACACATACCTAGTCCACTGAGCTTCTCCGTTTTATCGAACGTGAAAGTTGACGGAGAGGGATTCACAGTGATCGTAGATTTGATCGGGCTAGATTGGTGACCGTTGATCTTCATATCTCGTTGAATACCCTGTATGTCCTTATCCTCCTCGCATCTTCATAAGGCGGATACATTGTAAGCCGTCGATCTCCATTTCTTCTTGTTGCGCTGTTGGATCCCGTGATAATTCATTGCTTACGCGCCCCTTATCACACTTTCACACTATTATATTTAACCAAAGTTCTCAAACAACCATATTTTCTTCTTTACCATGGTCCCCTCGACCCTCTGCTAGGTAGAGGTGTTAACAGACATCATCATTGTCATCATCATCAACATCATCATCATCATCATCATCATCGTGTCCATCATCGTCACCATCATCCTCATCCTCATCATCAGCATCATCATCATCATCATCATCATCATCATCGTTGAACTAGGGTACGTTCAACAAATTCATTTTTCTTTTTGTTCTTTAACGGACACGTATCAGTGATCCTTCAAAACTTAAGGCTTTTTCTTCCACACTTCTCTTTAATGCGGGATATTGGCTTTGGTAGATACTCACCCCAGTGGATTAGGTATGATTCAACTTATTGTGTTTTCCCTTTATGAACACATTTCAATCAAATACCGTCTGATTAATTTTTTATTTAAATGAAATCATCTAATAAGTTACTTAATGCATATGTATGTGTTTTTTCTTCAAGAATATTAAAAGAAGTTTGGCCATTATATCATGTATATGTATTTTTTTTTAAATGTAAATTTAGTTATTATTATTGAAAAATCCATATATATTTTTGGGAAACTAGATTTTGTCAATTTTAGAATGTTTTAATTTATTTAGAACTTTATATCATTTTAACATATTAAATGGATTTTCTAATTTTTTTCTAAAGTTTTGAAATGCTTTCTAATATAAACTTTTACATATGATTTTTATAGTTATATTGCTCAAAAATATATTTTAGTATCATTGTGTAAATTTTTATTTATAATAAAAGTTTTAATTATTATTTGGTTCGTATATAAGTATTAATTTTTTTATATTTTTGTAAATTAATATATAAAAAAATATTTTTTATGTTTTTATAAATTAATATATAAAAGGATAAAAAATTTTGACAAGCAATAATTTGATGAAAACATAACCTGAAGGTATAGAAAACACAAAACCGTCATGAAATTTTGATTTGATGAGCATAAATGTGAAATTCCATACCTGCTTTGAGCTATTGAGATGGTGGGAAAGGGGTTACATCGAGGTCTGTGTCAGGAAGTCTCGCCTGCAAATGCTACCTTTGTTGATGGGATTGCGACCATACACAAAGATGCCTTAACAAATCTGTCGATTAGGATTTTTCTTCCAGAGTCAATCTTTGTCCCCTGAACAAGTATCTAAAGAATCCCTAACTCGTCTTAATGGGATTTCGATGAAATATGCAGGGATGGGATGTGATAGGAGAACAGAGGAATCAGACACTGATAGTAGTTTTAGGAGGAGCAACTATGGAGGGGCCATAAGTACAAGTCACAAGGACGAGAATAGGAGGATGAGCATCTATGGAGGTATTTGTGTGAGAGAGAAGATTTATATGCAAGAAAGGCTCATAAATGGGGGTGAAGCAGCAAGATATATAACACAAGAGGGATTTCTACCCAATGGGGAGACTAGACTAGGGCATGATGGCACTGGAGGATTTGATACAATGTGTTCTAGATCTGGGGAAGATGCAGGGAAAGAGAAGAGAGTAGAAGCTGAGAAGTACAAAGGTTATTTTCCCAAATATTTGGAGTCCATTCACTGGATATTTCCATTATCTTTTAGTTCCACGGTGGGGGGTTTGTGGCTGGTAGCAAGGATTCATCTACTAATGATTTATTTTGTAGGAGGTTGGCTAAAGTGTGTGATGAAATAGTTATAGTTGTAGGATATCGCCTTGCGCCAGAGAACATGTTTCCAGCAGTATTCGATGATGGATTTAAGGTCATTCAGTGGTTGGAAAAACAAGCCAATATTGCCGAGTGCAACAAGTCTCTTTTGCATGTGCCCAAGGGTTATCTTTGAAATGATTCTGATGTTTACATATCAGATTCTCATCGGGAAATTCTAGACACCTTTGGAGCTTCTCTAGTAGATCCATGGCTAGCGGCCCATGGAAATCCTTCCAAGTTTTTCACTTACATATTCCTTTATTTCTTCTGCTTGTTGTTGGCATTGTGATTTCTAGCTTGTTATTTGGTTATTCTATTTATTTCAAAAATTGATATTAACTACAAATATTTCTCAAGAACCCTAATGGCCAATAGAAATACACAAAATCTCACTAAATTATAACCAAATCTCTAGTATCTCATCTAAAGGCTATCTTACTTTGAAACTTGTATTTATTTTTCTTGTGAGCAACTGTGGAGATGTATGTCTTCGATGGCTCAAAAGAATTGGAAATAAAAGTATGAAAACAAAGAAAATTCTAAAGTGTATGATGTTTGAAGATTCTCAAGGTCACTATTGAATATATCAAATTGATTTGTTGTACAATTAAGGTGTTTGTTGACAGATTGGATAACAAAACTGAATTAAGTAGTAAGGTGGATTTTTAGAACAGCTGGTCTGAAAGAAAGCTTATTGTTATTGTTGTCACTCTACTAGTTTCCTTTGAGATTTACTGCCACACACACACTATTGAATATAGGTTTCCCTAGCTCAAAATTAAGTAATATATTCGGATCTTTAGGAAACTATACTGGACCTATAATAAAGTTAGGTAAGGAAACAGTAATTGATAAGTGATACTATTCAGAATTTATATTGAATATTCCCTTCCAAGGACATTTAAAGAACCAGAACCTTTTGTTTTATTATTTTCATATTGTTGTTCTACTCTTTTTTGTTTCTAGAATGACTTTCTGAGTTGTGCATAGAGGGTAATAAGATAATGGTTTCAAGTTTCAAATAACACCTTCAAACCTGGATATTTTTTGAGTTGTGCATAGAGGGTAATAAGATAATGCTTTGAAAGAACATCTTCAAACCTAGACATTTCCAAGGCCTTGGTCTCTTCAATTTGTCAACAAGGAAGTCTATTCAATTCAATTTTACCATTAAAATGTTCATATCTTCTAAGGCTTTTACCGTTTTATCAATACCCTTGATTTGTGTTGAAACAAACCTTTTAAATAATTTCTTCAATGATGACAGGTGAGTTACACATATTCATTATTCTCTATCTTTAGAATTTCTTACATCTTCCATTCAACTTTTAAATTTCATCAATGACTCTCATAAGTGAACACTGTAATTTAATGTTGTTTTTCATCTATTTAATGGTTGGAGTTCAAAAATATATGCCTTTCTTCTACAGAGAACACAAGAAATGTAATTTGGGGTAGTCAATTTGATGCAGTAAAATGAGGAATAATAAAGGTTCTCTCACATGATGGTTGAGCCTTTTCTTACTCTAATTGGGTACATCCCTGATTGGAATTGGGGCATATATCTAGTCTTTTATTATCTGTGGAGGTAATGGGTATAATAAGCAAACTTTGATAGGAAAGTGAGGCCCACACCAGGCCATCTTATTTATGATGTTGTTATCTATAGAATTAATAGGTCTTAAGTGGATTTGAACCAATAACACACCAACTACCATTTGTTGAGTCTTGACACCACACAGAGGCATTATATTGAAAACCATTTCTTTGTAGCACAATTTTCTTTACATGAGTGTCTGTAGTATGTACTGAGCATAGTTTTGGCATGAATATTTTTAATTTTATCATTGGTTTGGTATGCAGAATTTGATAATTACATATTCCTTAACATTGACAAATACATTTCTATAAGTTTGGTCCATATTCTTCTCTCATGCTACTTTTGGACTTCACATCAAAAGGGTACCAATGACAGGTGATTATTTTGACTTTCTCCTGTGATCTCTCTTACATTAATTAAAGACAGATGCCAGAGATTTTATATTTCTATTATGGAGTTAGGTTTCTCTCGTTGAGAAAACTTGTTCACAGTTGTCACTAAATACAATAACTTCCACATTTGCTTATGTTATTAGAAGCATATATTTTCGAAATGCAATTGTTACAACTGAGCAGCCGATCTTGCAAGTTGTCGTTTACTTGTGTCATATAAAGATTATATAGATTTTTCATCATTAATAGAAATCATTCAAGCATGAGTAGAAACTTTCCTTGGGTTTTTTAAGATGGCTATAATGCATTGTAATAATTCAATACTAGGGAAGGTCATGCTTGCCACACAGTGATAATAGGAAGCATCTTGTCAATTATTTCTTGTTTCATGTTGTAGATTATCCGTTATGTAGATTTTTTGTTCCAGTATGGACGATGTTATAATATTTGAAAGATGTTGAGCTTTGAGCTCTCTTATGTGTTGAATACTGACATTGGCTGTGTTGAATATTGCAGGAAAAAACTTGCACGTGGACTTATATTTGATAAAAGTGTGAATTATGATCATGAAAGAAGTATATTAGCAAAATTCAAGCAATGGTGTGGAGGCCATTTTACTTCAAAAATGGAGGGAATGGTATGCTAGAAGTTCACTTCCAATTGAAAAAATTTGTAATTATAATCTGTACTAGAAAAGTTATTTTAATGTAGTTTATCTTAGAAATATTATAAAATAAAATTGCAGTTTCTTTCATTTTACTATTTTTTTAATTATTTTAATTTTCCAAGTAAAACTTCCCATTTTCATTTTGTGAATAAAAAAATTACAGCTTTAATTTTATGTTTTTCATGTCTATTCTGTATTGATCTTTCCAGGTTACCAATTTAACATTAGCAAGGGAGAATAAAACAAATTTTGAGGAATATATTAATGATAATCCACTTGCACATCCTAGAATAGACTTGACTGTGATAGTTTTGACAACTGGATTTTGGCCAAGTTACAAGTCATTTGATTTTAATCTACATGATGAGATGGTATGTAGTTTTTCTTATTGCAACTTGTTGAGCAGCGATGCATAAGTATTTTAGTAGCTAAAGTGGCCTTTATCTTTTCATTGAATTTCACTATTGCAATGCAGGTCAAATGTGTTGAGGTTATCAAAGAGTTTTATCAAACAAAAACTAAGCATCAGAAGCTTACATGGATAGATAGGCCACCTAAGCTCCAATTTATTCCCAAGTTTTATCTGGGTGAGTTACCCTCTATTAAAAAAATGCTAGATTCTTAACCCTTCAAATTGAGTAGAGGAGCTTTTTGACTGAAATTTGAGCAATCCATCTAGCCTAATCATAGATGCCAAACTGTTCTTTCATATTCCACCGGAGCTGATTGCAAAGGATACTCCCATTGTGATAGACAACTCAAATTTCTTGATGAAACCAAGAGTCCAAATCAAATATCTCCAACCAATTTTCCTTTTTACCGAAGTACACTTCTAGAATATGGGAAGAACTTAGCTATCATTATGACCATAGATTGGGAAACTTAGTAGGTACTTATTAACTTCAGAGCAAACAAAGGCCTAGGAATAGTACCAGTGGTTAACAGTCTACCTTGGTGTGGTATGCTTGCACCATTCCCATTTCCACTAAATACCAAACCTTAGTTTTTGAACTGCTATGTTGCTATATATGTCCCCAGAAAGATCCTTTTTGGAGACCCTTATTAGTACAATAATACAATCCTTATCCACAATAATTCTTTCTTCTCTTGGGAAAGGAGAAGCTCTTAAGAGAGTTGAAAGAATTTTGGATTTTTGTCTTAAAATATCTTGGAATAGCTAAATTTATCCTGATGAGTATGCACTAAATTAAATATGCATTTTTAGATTTCTTTTAAAATACATAACTGAATGCATCTTGCTGGTATGATTACATTGATCAAATAGCCCCAGGATAGAATCTTGAGAATCAACTATTGATATCTATGAGGCAACGGATTCTAGAACATGTTCGGAAACCAGACAATTTTGTCTTGACACTTATTCCTAACTATGACATCAGAAAAGCTCATTTTTTGGCAAAAGAAGCAATTGACATGTTGAGAGCTTCATCAAAGAGAGTTGATCTTAGAGATGCATCTGTAACAGAAAATTGCTTGATTTGTTGTTAAGATGAGGCACCATGGGAGATGGTTAAAGTTAAATGTTTTCACAAATTTTGCTCTTGCTGCATGGTAAGGTATGCATATAGCAAGTTGCAAACTTCCCAAGTTCCAATACGATGTCCTCAAATTGGTTGTGACCATTACATGTATGCCGAGGAGTGCAAAGCCTTTCTTCCAGATAATTGCTTCGAATATTTGTTAAAATCTCTTGCAGAGGAAAACATCCCTGATTCAAAAAGGGTGTATTTTCCTTTCCCAAATTGTTCTGCAATGTTTGACAAGGGACAAGATGCATTAGCAAGAGCAAGCTCATCCAGCCATCCCGAGGATACCATAATCAGATGTGTTGAATGCCTAGAATGTCACAGACTCTTTTGTGTTGACTGGTGTGTGCCATGGCATTCATAAATGAGTTGTGAAGAATACAAGAGTCTACCAGCTGAAGAGAGAAACTCCGACGATGTCACATTGCATCGTCTTGCACAAAATATACAATGGATACATTGTCGGGAATGCGGGAGAATGATTGAGCTCACACATGGTTTCTTCCATATGAAATGTTGGTATGAATATGTACCCTTCTTATATGGCTTTCAAGTTTTAATATATGTTTAGTAACTTTTAGTGATTAAGAATGCATAGGAGATTAGATGCATAATTCAGCTCAGCAATCAGTTTAGGATTTATGCATAAGTTGGTTCTAATTCTGGACTATATATACATTGTCCTGAGAAAACAAGAACTTGCAGAGACCTTTGGAAGTCTAAAACATGTCTCTGTCGGACAGTTGTTTTGAATGGTTTACAACTTCCCGAGTTGTGTTTTCTTGGTTTGCTTGTTTTATCTTTCTTGCCTATGGATAGAGATAGGAGGTGTTTTTCAAACTTTACTCCTTTTCCTAGGTTGATATTCATGAAAATGGACTAGAAACATCGGGAAAGGTATAAGTGGTTTTAGCAAGGTAAATCCAAGTCGTGTTTAATTTTCCATTTGCCTAAAACATCCCATGTCAATTCCTTCACTGGAATTATTGAATCTGTTCCCAAGTTTTGCATCATTACGTGTCAAGTGTTCGACCTTCTCATACAAAGTTCTAGTGTTAATGTTGGAAGAAGTGTTAGCCCATGAAGACTCGTCTAAGAGCTCTTATATTTCTTGCTTATACTATTTTTTCATGCACATTCATATAAGTTTAAAGGGCTTATCAAATGCATTGCTTTATCCTAATTGGTAGTGGTAAGAATTGCTTGTACAACCACACAAGTGACTTTTCACAACTTATTAATAGATTTGAATTCTAATTGCATTTCCCAATTAAGTGATTATCTAAATGCCAATGTGGATATGGTGTTCAAGGATTCTGTGCAATGTTTAGGCCTATCTATCCTATGGATTCCATTTTAGGGATACATGCTGGTGCTTAGCTGTCTTCATTCTACTAAGTTTTAACACTCAGAATAAGAGGATTGTAGTCACTTGCATATTGAAATAAGCAGTTCTTTTGACACATGATTGTTTTCTAAATAGAATCGTCTCTCTCTATCGGTGATTACAAACCCCTAAATGAAGCAGAAATACTAATTCCCACTCAATTTAACAAGTTGAGAGGACCTAAACGCATATAATGCAGATATATCAAATGGCCTTTATGTCTGGGAACATTCTTCAAGTCTCTATGCAACTTTGTTTTTCCAAATGAAATTTGATAAATCTCCTTTGTCTTGAAAAGCTTTTGTTTGTTGGGAATTTCAGATGACTGAGATTTGTATTAAATCTTATTCAATTTGCATGGTTAATATATTACATCAAAGTATTGGATTTCCATTTATTTACAATAGTTGTTTCCAACTCTAGTTCTGTCAAGTGTAGCAAATAACCTACGACTATTTTCACACTACAGGTGTGGGCATGAATTTTGCTATGCATGTGGATCTGAGTATAGGAATAAGCAGTAAACATGCCACTATTTGTATTGGGATGAGCACAACATAATTAATATTTCAGTGCCAAATGAAGCTCTAGTGGAGGATTTTGAAAAAAATAGAATTCTTTCGGATTCTTAAAACCATATATCATTTGCTAATGCAAAAAAGCCTATATTGGGGGTGGGCTTAGGTGAAGGAATTTTGAGTATAGATTGGGTCAGGGGGTTTGTTCCCCCAACCATGATATAATATTTAATTTCAATCCATCAATGAATTTTTCTAATCACACCGAGTGTCAATTCAAGCATGCATCTGTGAAATGGGAGTTAACACCCTGACAAACTCTTGTTCCTCCTTGTTATAGCTGATTTTACCACACATGGTGGATCACACCTTTATGGCATTCCCTATCCCTCTGCAGAATCTTTAGACCCCATGGACCATTTTTGTACCTTTGATGTTTCCAAGATCATCCCTAAAAACATGCATTATTTGCTATACGCGATTTTTAAACCTATTCTCCCATATATACGCGGATTTGACCCTCAAACCCATGTACATCGGGATGTGTGCAAAAGGCCAAATAGTTTTGGAGTTTTCCTTGATGTGGATCCGAGTCACTTGTCTCTTGGCCTTTCATATTCGTTGAGATTGCTCAGATTTGACCTTTCATTACCCCATTGAAGCACTATATAAGGAACCCTTTGGATACATTGAAAGGGGAGGAATTGAAGAGCAACAAAACTATATTCCATTGTTGCTGGAGCTTATACTTGAGTCTGCATCCCTTTGTCCTTTGGAGAACTTTGTGTTCTTCCCAATATTTCCTTTGCTTGTGAGCTTGCTATCGAGAGATGGAGGATTGAAGTGGTGGAGGCCAAGGTGGAGGACTCAGTTTCTTCGATTCGCAGATGTGCCAACAAAGGTTGTCACTATTGTAATCTATGTTTTATGTTAATAGAAATATCTTTTCCTGTCCAATAATGTGTATTTAAATGAGTATTGAATCCATGGATGCCTTTAAATGCTTATATGTTATTGATTGTATATGCTAGAGTAGGTCTAACATAATTATATATAGCATGCTTGTCTTCTTTGTTGAATGTTGAGAGAGCAAATTACTTATACAAGCAAGAGTGGAAAAGCTCAACGGGGATCTACATCAACTGTCCAGAATAAGGTATGTATTGAGATACATACTGCAAGTAGATATAGTAGTCCCGGATACATAAGAGTACAATGGCCATGAATAGGCATGATACAAAATATGACATGTGTGGTCATCGCCACGTACAATATAGATAGATCAGAATCTCCATGATGAAGATATACAAAGGATCATGATCTCCATGAAGGCTGAAGATATATAATGGATCAAGATCTCCATAATGGCTGGAAACATCTGACATATACTGGAATCAAGTCATGAGAGCTGAAATCTCATGAACACTGGCACGATCAAGGAGGTAGCATATATGAAATGCCACAAATATGGAAGGTCTTCTACACAATCCGCTACGAGTACATGTCCTACTATGCGAATAGAGGTGTTGAGATCAAACATAGCATTCGGTTCAAATCTATAGAAAGGGGGTAAAAAATTTCAAAATTTTCAAAAAATTTCTATAAATAGTAAAAAATTCAAAAATTACATATCATTTGAAATTTTCACCCATTTGAGCTTAGAACTTCAATCACGAATTTTGGGAGCTTCATCTGACGAAATTCAACACCGTTTGTTCCATGTAACTCCTCATGTCCTTCTCTTCCATTTTCATGTAAATTTTTTCAATTTCCATGGTCAATTTTTTACTTTTAGGCTAGTATAGATTAGTCTTTTCATCCCACGCGGAAATCGGGGCTTTTTCCGTGTATAGGGCTGGCTATACGCAGAAAAACCTCCCAAACACGTGTACATATGTGGTTTTTTTGCAAACATTCACATATGCAGCCACACACATGGCATTTTAAGGTATCTAATGACCAAAAATTATTTTTAATGGGCAGGATGGTCCTAGAATGGAGGTAGAGGGAACATGGAGACATAGAAGAGGTTGTACGAGGTGATTTGATGGCTCAACAAGCTCTACGTGCATGTGGTATATACAAGTTTTGGTGTCTTGGAAGCCTGAGGGCCAAACCAAGACTCCTACAGATGCTAGTAGACTACTGGGATACAGAGCCAGAGTCTTTCCATATCGATGGGATGTCCCTCACTATAGAAGTGGAGGACATATATTTCATTACATGATTGTCCCGACGGGGAGAGGTGGTGAACCTACATTCTTGCGGGCTTGGAGGTGGCCTCACCATTGATGAGTACATTGCAGTAGACTTTTTTCCAAACATGCAAAATGGTGCGAGTCATATCCTGACAAACTCCATTCAGGTACTAGGCCTGAAGGCCATACTAATGGCACTCGGTAGGATAGCTGGGCTAGTATCACTCCACCAGGCCTCGTGACCCTTGATGTTCTATGCATTGGAGTGCATGAGACCCACAGTCTATGATTGGAGTACTACACTGTTGAGTAATATGAAGTAGCAGCTCAGTGACTGCAAGATTGGCAGGGTGCCAAACTTTAGTTTCGGCAATATACTGAGCATGTTCTTCTTTGAGCGTGTTCTAGGGCTAAGCCCTAGAGCTGACGTTCCTCCTCATGGGGTTCGAGATCCGGCCCAATGACGTTGGGTAGATGCTATGCACAGACTGGGTGGAGGTAGGGTGTCCAACCCCTACCCAGCTGATTTCTTTCCATGGTGGTGGCGGTAGATTATTTCCATCGATGATTACCCTTATGCAGGGATTGATTTTCAGGGATATCCCGACATGCCCCTACCACCCAGAGCAGCATATGGTGATATTGGTAACGAATCCCAAACCCTCTTTTTAAATTTTTTGAATTATTAAATTTGTTTGTGTTTTTTGATATATAGACTCAAAAGACATGTTTTGGTGTGACGACACATATTGACAACATGTCATATGTATGGAGATGTGGGACCACGATGTCCTGACGGCTTCCCTCATCATAGATGGAGGGGAAGAGGAGATTATATCATGGGTTTGGATGCGGAGTGGATGCTCCAAAGCATCCACACAAACTTTGTACGATTGACACACCGCATACTCATGGAGCAAGTCGAGGACTTGCCTGAGGCCATGCAGCGTTAGCTGGTTGGGGTACCATGAGCATGGGTTCGATTATTCTAATGACTAGCTAGAGCCGTGGTGTGCTACCATGATCAGAACCCCCCTCATCCTCCCCAGGCTTAGAGACCTGAGAGTGATTCATTTTTGTACTACCATGTATTATATTTCGGTGGCTCGAAAGCCCCATTTTTGTATTATGACACTTATGTATTATGACGTCACATTTTGGATGTTTAATGAAAAAAACTTTTATGATGATTGATTTTATTTATTTACATGTGTGTAAAAATGTATGTTTGTGATGTGCTTATGGTCTATGAAACAAATGCCAATCTAACACATAGTTAGCATATGAGTCAGCAACTTGATTATAAATTCTTGAAACATGTATGTATGTTATGTTGTCAAATTGTTGTTCTAACAATCTCACACGTAAGAATCTTCGTAATAATGTCAGATCCCTAACCCAATACAAGCCATTAAGCTATGACACTAATAACTACAAATCAAGACGTACCTCAAGAGAGAGAACACCATGTGAAATGGCATCCTGTAATAACTCGATAATGGCACTATACTCAGCAACATTGTTCAAAGAAGGTCGTAAACATACACCTCATGAAGACAATACCTGACCCGTAGGAGTATAAATCACCCAAGCAGTAGAGGTTGAGTGTTGAGTGTGGTGGCTAGCACCATCAACGAATCCTATGAAAGTGGAAGACTCCATTGACATCTACCATAAGAAATGAAAGCTAATCAACAAACCTGATCACCATAAGAAAACCTAACTATGCAAAAACAAAAACTAGACAATAATATACAATAATCAGCCCTGGCTGAAGATCATGCATAGTATTTTTTAATATAGAGCCCATTTCTAGGCACCCTTCTCTAATACACGTTTGACCATGTAAGGACCATGCCACATGGGATTAAGCTTTCCCTGCCCCCAAGAGTTCTTTAGCTTGATCCCATAAAAGGACCAAATCTCCTTCACTAAACCTCCTCGGACGGACAGACTTATCATACTGGACCTTAACGCGATGCTTATTCACCTCAAGATCCACTAAATCATCTCGGCATTGCTCATCAAGCTGCTCTAAGTGGACCAAACGGTGTCGAATTTCACCGGACAAAGCTCCCAGAATTCGCGATTGAAGTTCTAAGCTCAATTGGGTAAAAATTTCAAATGATATGTAATTTTTGAATTTTTTACTATTTATAGAAAAATTTTGAAATTTTTTACCCCCATTCTATAATTTTAAACTGTTTCTAACCATTGTGGACCGTTTTGGACTAATCTAATGATGTAGGAGTTCATTTTGAGCGTCGTTTCGACCATTGTTTTGACCCGTTCGTGCCGCTTTCGGTATTATGTCTAAACTGGCATATAGGTTAGATTTCACATCCGTTTTCATTTTGCATGAACTTATGACCATTTCTTTATAACCTTAGGTACGAACCCATCCTATCTTGTTATGGAACCTTCTTGTTGTTTTAGAAGTGACATGATGTGAATGATAGAGCTTGACCATACATGGGTTCCCTAGTTAGCTCCTTTGTTGCATTTGGTGCCCATGCTGACATTTTTCCCTTCAGGGTGTCGGAGTCCTTTGTATAGTATCACCATGTCTTTGCGCAAGAGTCTCATACTCCTCCCGATATTTTTTTTGGCCATTATCCCGAGGACTCCCTTATGTCAAGTTGCAATTGCATTGTCATGATTTTTTCCTATCTCATTGCGATTTATGTCGGCTTCCTTGACTTTGATTATCAGCCATATAGCCCGATCTTGTCTCATGTATAGCCATGTAGAGCCATTTTATATATCTTTTACAGCTTGATTCCGCATTTTTATTAGGAGGGGACTTTCTCCCGAGTGTCGTTATCCTACACATGTGTCCTTGCATTGAGCATAGGTATGTTCTGCTGCTTAGAACTAGTTTGTTTTCCCATTGACACTTGTCTCCTCCTAGTATGTAACTATAAATCACTTTTATTCTTTTCCAAGATTTTCAAAATATTTGAAAAGTCCAAAAAAAAATAAAAAAATCAAAAGCCGGATAAGAAAATATGCTATATTTGGCAGTGGTCGATTCATGTCTCCTTTGAACAGAGCACTGTATATCACATCTATTGGTTGGGTTAATATTTTGACTTTAGGAGCTATACTCGTTTCTCTGAGTTTATCTCCATCGACTGTTTAAGCTTCCAGTCCCTATGGAGCCTCTGTCGATGCCTCCTGTGTCATAGACATGTCCCAGTTTTGTATATCGAGTCTATGTTGCATACATTTAGTCACCATTCAACTTTATGCTCTTGTTCAAAGGAATTTGATACCTGAGTCAGCCATTCCTCAGTTCTCTTGACTTTGCATGTCAGCCATTCCCGGTACTGATACTGGTTCGTGCACATTATGATCGAGTCCTTCCACATTATATAGCTTTGCTAAGTACCTCGTGTTGGATGATGGGGGATGCCTTAATTCCCTCCTTCCAGTGGATTTCATCCCATCGACTTCAGATCATTTATTTTGGGAGAGGAATCTAGAGTCATTTTGAGTGCCTTGAGACTTGCAGTCATCAATGGCAGGTTCTCTCACCATCGAAAGTTTTGGGAATACATCAATGTCCCCTGATCGATTGATCCTTTCAAGTGTTCGACCTCAACACATTTATTCACACTTGTTAGTTTGTACTCTAGTACCTTGATTCTCATTTTCATTATCGGTGGGTGATTTCGCATCTGTTAATGGTGTACATCAATGACCGGTAATCAGACGATGGACTGCTATGTTCAACCTTGACACCTCTATTCGCATAGTAGGAAATGTACTCATAGTGGATTGTGTAGAAGACCTTCCAGATTTGTTGCATTTCATATATGCTACCTCTTTGATCATGCCAATGTTCATGAGATTTTAGCTCTCATGACTTGATTCCAGTATATTTCAGATGTTTCTAGCCATTATGGAGATCTTGATCCATTATATATCTTTAGCCTTCATGGAGATCGTGATCCTTTGTATATCTTCATCATGGAGATTCTGATCTATCTATATTGTATGTGGAGATGACCACACATGTCATATTTTGTATCATGCCTATTCATGGCCATTGTACTCTTATGTATCCAGGACTGATATATCTACTTGCAGTATGGTCACCAATTCTGTTACGGATAAAACTTCCTATGGCTTGGGGTACCACAAAAAAAAAGAGTAACCACAGAAATCAATCCTTTCCAATATGCAAGAGAAACCAAACATCTAACACTAAAGTATCTCTATACATACCTTATTCTGGATGGATGATGTAGATCCCCGTTGAGCTTTTCCACTCTCGCTTGTATAAGTAATTTGCTCTCTCCACATTCAGCAAACAAGACAAGCATTCTATATATAATTGTGTTAGACCTACTATATCATATACAATCAATAAAATATAAGCATTTAAAATCATCCATGGATTCAATACTCATTTAAATACACATTATTGGATAGGAAAAGATATTTCTATTAATATAAAATAGAGATTACAATAGTGACAACCTCTGTCGGCACGTCTGCGAATCGAAGAAACTGAGTCCTCCACTTGGGCCTCCACCACTTCAATCCTCCATCTCTCAATAGCAAGCTCACAAGCAAAGAAAATCTTGGGAAGAACACAAAGTGCTCCAAAGGACAAAGGGATGCAGACTCAAGTATAAGCTTCGGCAATAATGGACTATAGTTTTCTTGATCTTTAATTCCTCCCCTTTCAATGTATCCAAAGGGTTCCTTATATAGTTCTTCAATGGGGTAATGAAAGGTCAAATCCGAGTGATCTCAAGGCATATGGAAGGCTAAGAGACAAGTGACTCAGATGCACATCAAGGAAAAATCCAAAACTATTTGGCCTTTTGCACACATCCCGATGTACGCGGGTTTGAGGGTCAAATCCGCGTATATACGCGAGAATAGGTTTAAAAGTCGTGTATAACAAATAATGCATCTTTTTAGATATGATCTTGGAAACATCAAAGGTACAAAAATGGTCCATGGAGTCTAAAGAGTCTGCAGAGAGACAAGGAAGGTCATAAAGGTGCGATCCACCATGTGTGGTAAAATCAGTTGTAACACTCCTCATTCATTCCTGCCACCAATCAAATTTATTATATCTTCAAAGATGAGATGGGTGGTCCCTTTTGGTTTAAGGGGTATTTTATAAGAGGTTGGGATATATTTTCTAGATACCTCTTTGACATTAGAATTCATTGCCCTTGCTGGTACTAGTAGCTCTTTCAGGTCTTTCATGGTCAAATTGTTTGCATAAAGCATTTGGAGATTTTGTGTCATGTAAAGTGAAGCCTGAAGAGGAACTCATTTGGCTTGGAGGTGAATCTCAAGCATGCATGTCTAGCTATTACTGCCACTCTGAGGATTGTGTCCTGTGTGAATTAACAAAGGTTTAAAGAGGAATTCTAAGGTGTGAACGCCAAATAACAGAGGCTCCAAGTGAAATGGGAAATTTGACAAGAAGAAGAAAATATAAGGCAATAGTGGAAGCCCTAGTCAGGATCTATCCATTTGAATGTCTACATTCAGAGAAAGGGAGCAGGAGTTTATAGTTTTCATGGACAATCCCAAGACAAAATTAGAGGAACTGGAAGCTAGAATGGGTTCTTTGCACCCATTGGTTTCTAGAATTACAGAGTATCTTCAACTTCCCTAGGGCGAAAGAGAAATCCACATTCTTGCAATGTCCATGAATTCTAGTTCAGAAATTTAAAGTGGGAGTAGCTAGCACAACAGATTTAGATGATTTGGTTATAAGCCCAGCTGAGCAGGTGTTGAATTTCTAGGATAGTCCCAAAGAAGAATCCCTTGGTGACCCAAATTCAGAGATCTTATGATATCTAATTCCAACATAACTGTTGTCTAAACCATAAATTAAACCATATATGAAGTACAAATTGTTGATTGTTGGTATTTAATATTGTTGATCTTGTTCTAGTGTTTTTGCAACAAAATTTAGAGAAAAGATGCACCTTGGGTAAAATTTGAACCAAAACAACAGATTTTTTTATTGTAGTTTAGTCAGTTTTAGCATACCAACAGTCAGGGTCCACAATTATTGGTTTTGTGTTTTAGTTAGTCATGTACAAATACCAATTGGCTATAAGTGCAAAATAAATTGTTGTAGATTGTAATGCTAGGTTTACAACCACC
Organism: Pseudotsuga menziesii; assembly: GCA_001517045.1. Taxonomy (NCBI): domain Eukaryota; kingdom Viridiplantae; phylum Streptophyta; class Pinopsida; order Pinales; family Pinaceae; genus Pseudotsuga; species Pseudotsuga menziesii. The sequence goes on from LPNX010398440.1 coordinate 315,306, forward strand.
AAAGTTGTTCAAGGTGCACCATCATTGGCCTTGGTGTAGAATCATTGGTGGGGGTTCACTGTAGGATAAGGAATTATATCTGAGACACTATACAGTATATTATCTCTTCTATTATTTTACATCATTGATTTAACTCTGCTATTTTTGAAGTGTTTCTCTGTTAGTTTTAAGGATATATTTTCATTCATTTTTAACTAATGATTGGAACAAGTTAGATGGAGATTGCTTCTTGAATTAGCTTGTCTTTTTTTGACAACCTTGGTAAATTAAGTTATCATAAATTGTATTTTGGCAAAGGTTAGGATATGATACATCCAAAATTGTACCATAAGATGGCTTCTTGCTTTTTTGTGATGAACCTTGGTAGAATAAGGTATAAAAGTGTGTTTTGCTGGAATTTTATAATGTGATGCATCAAGCATTATGCCATACATGGTTTGGTTTCTTTGTTCTTGTTATTGAACAATTTTCTTTTTATATGGATAGTTATTATTGTTTGTTTCTAAAGTGAGATGTTATCATTTTTTAAGTTTTGCAAGTTTATTTTCTATATTTTACTTTATCCCCTTTTCATTTTTTTATTTTTACATTTACGTTGTCATAAGTTTGCATTGAGGACAATTTACTTTGCTCAGTTATGTAAAATAATTCATTGTAGCAATATTCTTGCTTGTCTTAATTAGGAAGGGAATTGTGAGGGTACTATCATGTGAACATTATGCCTTCTTTAGGCAAATGCTGATTTACATGGGAAGTATCTCAAGTGAAGGTATTAGGAATTAACTACTTCACAAATTATGGTCAAGAAAACTTGCAATATCAGAAATAATTTGCTAAGTTTTCTGTCATTTTGTTCCCGTTTGTTTGCAAAATATAGATTTGGTTAAGGTTTTATAAAATGACCATCGAATGTGCAAATTTGGTTGTTTTCTTAGAGGATATAATAAATATACACCAGCAACTATCTTTTTTTTGTCTTTTTGAAGAGAACTTTATGGAATTTAAAATTTGTATAATCTCATTATGTGATGTGAAGTATAGTTAATTCTCCAAATTTGTTTTCAAGTGTATTCCCAAGAAACATACACCCCTTGTGGCTAAATATGGTTTTTGGTAAGCAAGGTAGAGCCTTCTATTCTATTAGTATATAGTAAAAGTACAAAACTAAGCTCTCATGTGCTCCTCCTGAAGGAAAACATAGTGATCCATAGGTTTTATTATTATTATTATTGGACCATCATTTTCTTAGGAATGGTTTCTGTAACTATCATATTCCAGTGTTAACACACTGGACTTGTTTTAAAGGAAGCAAACATTCCTAAGAAATTGGCACTGACAATAGGTATTGCTGTCGATCATCGTCACAGAAATCACTCTCTAGAGATCCTTCAAGATAATGTTCAGAGACTGAAAACATACAAAGCAAAGTTTGTTGTCTTCCCAAGAACTCCTCGCAAGTTAAAGGTAGGACTCTTTCTTTGACGTATGGTTGTATTCTATAGAAGAAAGCAAACTTATTGAGAAAAGTTGCAAAAATAATACATATAGCAACAACACCTTGTAGTCAAAGAATGATCGTAGCAAAGGGATGATTCCCATTTTGCAGTTGTGCACATTTCGCAATTACTTTTTGAAGAAGCATTAGAGTGGAGAAAGGGAAATGCATTGAAGGTTAATTTCTTTGTTAAAAAATGAAAACAATTTGAGTTTGGAGTCCACCTTCTGCAATTAAGACTTTTATTTCTTTCTGTGATGTTCTATGTTTGTAATGAAGGCCTTAGTGGTAGTTGTTGTTGCCGCTTTATGCATAATTTTGTGATATTACTAAAACTCAAGAAGTATAAATTTTTCCCCCCTATTCACTTCCTTGATTTATTTTTCTATTGATCAGGACTACCAATATGGAAAATCACTGTATACGACAAATACAAGATATTGAATAATAAAGATACATGAAGTGTTGAAAATCCATAGAACTTGTTTCAGGCATCAACTGCTATTGTAATGATGAGTACTTCCTTAAGGACTAGAATACTTGTCCTTTGTTGCCAATAAATAGTGATCGCCAATTTTTGAGCATGATTAGAAATTCACAGTAAATACATTAAGTGGATTTTGGAAACTTAAAGACTCCAGTAGAAAATAATGTCACTGATAATTGAGAACTGGACTACTAGCAACGAGCTTGCTATACTAGCGATGAACAACTTCATTGCTAGAATAGCAAGTTCATTGGATTTTTTTTTAAATTACCTTTCGTCGCTATAGTGACGAACACTTTGTCTCTACACCAACGAATTTTTGTCGCAAAAAAAAATTGTTTAAAAAAAAAATCCTTGTTGTCGCTACACCAACAAAGTTTCGTCACAAAAAGTTTGTTTAAAAAAAAAAAATTGCTTGTCATCGCTACACCAAGTAAGTTTCATCCCAAAAACTTTGTTTTTTTTCAAATTTTCTTGTTGTCACTATAGTGACGACCAATCAAGCCTTTATCAGTAAATTATCGTTGCAATAGCGATGAAAATCCGTCGCATTAGTAGCCATCCTTTCGTCGCAATTGCGATAAAATGTGGAAAGTGTTGCTATAGCAACAAAAATTTTGCCACAAAAAGAAGGAGCCATTTTCGTCGCTATAGAAATGCACAAGTGTTGCAATAGCAACAAAAGTACATGGGAAAAATGTCCACATGTACTAGTGCTTTATGTTGCACATCCAACATTTGGAAACTTACTTTGGCCATCAAATTTTTAAATCGTTGGTCAAAGTCCCATACGAACTCTGCCAATTATTTTTTTATCTCCTTGATATCGGTGACACACTGCGAATTTTAAGTTTTCTAAACTCATAGATCATCGCAAGTCATATTTATTCAAGGGTCTTCTATGTTGTTCCTGGTGGTACTACGTAGAACTTCATAAACCAGTCTAGCGCATGACCCTTAGATTCGTGATCATCTACGCTTTCTAAACTATGTGACCCATCCAAACAGCTTCACAGAGGAACCAATGTTGTTCTGGATTTTCTGCTCCATTCCCATTGAATGTGGGTAATCTAATATCTTCCCCAGCCATTGAGTTGGCATCGGTATTGTCTAATGAATAATTTAATGGAGGTGTACCCTCTTGCGTTCTAGTCACAGTACTAGCACTATCAGTATTAACAACTCGTTGAGGAGATGAGGCTCTAGACCTTACCTTTGGCGAAACTCCTAGTGTGATGTAGTTGTGTCCTGATATTGGTGTCTCCATAGATTCTTTGGATTCTTCTACTCCTTCATAAATTGGGCTATAGTCTTCCTCTTTGTCGCAAGACCCTTCGTCTAGTCGCAACTCAACTTCGTACTCACTTGCTTCAAACAAACTAGGAGTATGTCTTCCTCTTATAGTCTTTCTTCTCTTTCTTGACCTGAATCTCCTTCCACTCCTTACGAATTGAGCTTCTAGTTTAGGTTTTGCACTTCCTGGGAACATCTCAACTCACCGTCTCCCATTTTCTCTACAGGTTTTATGCAACATGTCCCCTCCTCTGGATATGTGACTCAACTGCTCAACTACAAGATACCCTTCTCATAGGCGAGCATCTTTATCCATGTACTTATAGACAACAAGTACCTTTGTCGAGGTCCTTGGAAATAATTTATTTTAGCCACACTATATGAGGTTATCGTCTCAACTGTGAACTCAGTCATATACCCTTACAAAATACTATCGACCCAAAAATCAACCGCTCTAGAGATGCGGTTACTTACACTGGTTATCTCATGAACCAACTGATCACTCCACTTGATTCCTTCTCTTCTTTATAAATTTGTCTGCCGAGTCTCCAATCTTGACAAACACTCATCCAACACAATAGGAAACTATGCAAAGAATATCTCATGAATATCAGAGTATATGTGTTGGTCCAACCAGTATTTTGTGCTCAATCCTGATCTTGTTCTCTCTTCTTGCGCAAAGGTTAGCATCTTAGACTCCAACTAATCCTGTATTTCCTTCTTTGTATGATGCCTGAACATATCCCTCAACTCAAATTATTGGGTCCCAGAAATGGAACCATTTGTTTTCCTATTTTCCTTATGTGACCCAGGTTAAAAAACAACACAAAACCAACAAAAAACCCAAAGACATCATTCCAACATAGCAAGCTCAGTCGACAACACCTGCGAGGTAGGCGCTGTCTCACCTAAGATATCTTAATGAGTAACTTGCAAAACCATGTTTCTACAGTTGGCAAGGGATAACGGTCCCTTGACGCACAACCAAGGTGCTTGACAGAGATGGAGGGATGGACTCTTTTACTATGCAACAGAGGTGAAACTGTGCGCCACAACCAGTGTGCAACACTACTTTATCATGGTGAAATTAAAAACTGGTGCAACTATGTGATGCAACTATTTCCTTGAACGTATATGACAACAACGTGACAATATTATAACTTAACAATAATTTAACAGGAGTAATACATAGTGCTAGAAAATGCTTTAGTTGTTCATTCATTTACTTCATTCATCAATATTGCGACATTCATTCACACAATAACTGTAAATAATGGAAGATAATAAAACTTTCAACATTGACAGTTAAACATTCAACCATTCACATTCACCATTCAATCATTCATCAACACAGAAAATAACGTGGAAACTCATCTGGGAAAAACCACCAAGGTGGTCTTCATCTGGCATTATAGGTAGAAACTTGCAGTATATGACTTACAGAATGTTCTTAAGATATGTATTTTATCTCAACTCTTCTTGCTCGCATGCTCTCTAGCTTATTTCTTCTATCTACTCCTACTGATCCGCACACAGCCTGGATCGACTCTTCTACTCTACTATTTGTACACTCAACTGCAAATCAACTCCTACAAAACGGTTTGTGCACTCAGCTGTAGATCCGCGGCTCAACATCCTTCTACTAGAAGACTTCTCTCTAAGTCTGCAATCAACTACTTGAATCCTTATGAAGCTAACTGAACAGCTAACTTGAAATTTATTCCTTGAAGCTAGCCCTTATACAAAGCAGGTTCCTCCTATTTATAGTGTTTACAAGACTGCACAGGGTCGACTGAGTACAGATCAATTATTACAGAATCAAGTAACTACAAAATATCTTCTATTTCATTAATGTTGTCCCATACCTAGCCGCAAAATTCCTGCATTACATTAAACATGACCATAACTAGTCGTGGACACGTCTTTCATCCTATTTGTACAGATCATAACTAGCCACAAAACTGTCCTTTATTCTTCTGTCGACTCATCCTTTTGTAGTCTTCCTTGACTTGCACCTATTCATCCTTAACTCTTCTACCCACCCCTTCCACTAACTCGAATCTTCCTTTCCTCATCGCAATGATCCTTGTCGCAACTTTCTCTGCTCTGCGCTTGCACTTCGTCCTTTACCTGCACCCACTTTTCCTCCTACGTTTGCGCTTAAGATTCTTCCTTGTGCACTTTTCCTGGCCCAACAGTATCATATCTAGAGTATGTATCAATATATGTATCCATTCTTGTTTAGGCGTTGTCCTCCATGTCGGGTGACAATTTTCAAGGTGGTCAATAGGACTCGTCAAACCCATATACTTTTGACCAACATAAGAAACATTCTCACCAATCCTAATTTCTAACATCCTCTGACACTAAGGCCATTTTGAAATGGATTGTTTGTGAACAACCCACCTTTTTTATGGTGTAGCTTTCAAGGTGACATCAAGAACTAAGAATCGTCGAGGTTCTTGTAACTTGCCTTGAAATTCTATGAGAAATGTATCCATATTAGGTGATCCTTCATAAGTAGGTATATCACATACCTCAATACCCACCCATCACAAATATTTTGTGATTCTCTCCAATTTTTGCATCAACGCTTCATGAAATTGGTTATGCCAATGTTCCAAGGATTCACCTGAATTTGATGAATAAGAACTAACACTTCGCCAACTCAATTTTATATCAGCTGTAGGATTGATGTAGTCATCCATTGTATATGAAATCTTGTAAATGTTATCTAGGTACCCTTCTTGACACTCACCCTTCACTGGATCGACATATCGTTGGACCTTCAAAGGATCAATTGGAGTGACTTCCCACATTTCTGAATATTCAAATGATAATATTTTCTTCTTAAAATTTATGATGGTTTGATTCTCAATATCCCAGTCGATCCCCGGAATTTTTGGATAAAGGTTCGTATCATCGACAATCTCTATTACTTCAAAATTTTCATAGGTTCAAAGGCCTTCCACCTCAACAGGAACCTGTGGTAGTCAACCAATAGGGAAAACCTTCAACTAATCGGCTAACCTTAGCTGAACATGAGACCACACTAACTTAGGATTCCCCATGGTTTCCCACATTTTCCTTTCCAATATGTTAACATTTGATCCCAAGTAGAGAATAATAAAGTCCATATCATAATCACCTATTTTGGAATTCATGCATGGCTCTCGACCAGTCTTCATTTGTTTATGAATATGATTAAAGTTTTTCTCTAGTCGTAAACTTGTCTATGGTTATTCTATTAGATCTAATAGCTCTACCAGGGCATCTTATCCTTAACAAGGGTTAAACAACTCTTGAATAAATTCTTCAAAATTCTTACCTTTTTCGTCGACTTCCTTAGGAGTGATTGGTCGAAATTTGGTGGCATATTGATGACTGGTTTGTCATCAAAAACTGAAAAAATAGCAGATGTTGAAGCATGGTTTCTATCCACAAACTCATTTTGTGCATAAAAGAATACTCATTTTACTTCTAGATGTTAAATGGTACTTTCTTTTGCACCATAGGTCGAACTCTTGTATTTTTTCATGGTGCTCCTTGATCATCTCCATTCGCAGCACCACCCCTTGTTAAAACAACAATAGTAGGTTCTTAAGGCTCAATAGAAATCTTTAGAACATTCTGATTCACATTTGGGGGTTGTTTCTGGTTCTCCAGGATTATGTCTTGTCACTTAGAAACAAGTTATGGACACTCCTCAATAGTATGAGACAACACTTTACAGTATGAACATGTTGTAGGATTGGTGCAGTATCTAGCATAATGTCCCAATTGTCCACAATTATAGCATATAATTTGGCCTCGCCCTCAACCAAATCCTCCTCCTCCTCCTTGGTGTATAAAATCACTGCCCCTCGTTGGCTAAGGGAATTGTGCATGAGCTCATTCATCTTTAATTTTCTCCTCATTCTTCATTAAGTAGGTATCCACTGTCTTTTCTTGCAACAACTGGTATGCCCTACAGTCCCTTTCATCATGGCCCACATATTGAAAAAAATTATAATAAAGACTAGAAGGTGTACTTGGTATCTTTTGTAAATAAAGGAATTCTTATGAACGATGACCTCTTGTTTGGAAGACTCGACACCATCGCATCCCCTATGAACTTAACAGATTCAGTGCTCCTGATGCAAGGTAATCTAGGAAGGCTGGACATGAATCCTTATGATGGCCTTCCGTTTTACATATTGTACACCATACTTCCTCATGGATTTAGTTTCCCTTCCTCATATCTTGTATTTGCAACGTTAGGTTAGATAATTGTGACTGAATTTGCATCATTCATGCGCTAGTTTCCCCAACTGGTGAAGCTTCTAAATTAATAGCGAGCTCGATAGCTTCTATCTAGGCCACTATCTTCTGATGCATCAAGAGGACACAGATATGGGTTAACAACACAATAATGAACCATTCTTTATGTTGGACATCAGAAAGTTGGAAGCTTACCTAATTAGCCATCAGGCTCTTGAATCTCTGGTTGAAATCCAAAACAGACTCACCCAACATCTATTGGATCTCCTTCAACTCTATGATACATTTTGACTCAAACTTGGGCTTCTTAAACTCATCTATTAACCCGGTATGAATCTGATCTAATGAATTCTGATGTTTTCCCATATGGACCACATAAAAATTCATATACCAATCAATATATCGACCCCTAAAGGTTGTGATAACCTGAGCTCTTTTTATGACCTCACACTAGACCTATCGCACTGTCCAAATAGCCTTGCACAAAAATCAATGTTTCTCAGGGTCTTCCAACCCATTCACATTTAATATAGGAAAATTCATGTCGACCCTAGACATCCTATGTGCTTGGGGTACTGATGAACCCGAATTAGATGGACCACTAGTGGGAACGTTTTAACTACTAGTATATTGATTATTACTATTACTCTGATTTGACAGAAAGCACTTCGAAATTCTTTTAGGTCTTACCTCTAATACTGGAGATGTACATAGAGTTGTGGGTATTTTGTAGTCTTGGTCTTGGTAAGGATCAGGTGCTTCTTCCTCATCTTTAGAAATAATTCGATACTCCTCTTTGTCTCAAGACTCTTTGACAAGCTATGCCACCAATTCATAGTCCCATCTTCTGGTTGCACTGCAACTCTCTCTCCCTATCACAGTTATTCTCCTTTTACCCAACCAAAATCTTCTTCCACTCCTTAGTTGACCACTCTCTTCATCAATATCACTATCAACTGGGAACATTTTAGCTTACTCTGCCCATCTTGTTCATTCCTTCCTCCTGCCATGACCTATATCCTCCACGCATAATGATTTACACGTAATATTCCATCCTTAAGATTTCCTTTTCACATATTAGCATTTTAGTCCACATCTTTAAGGACTTCAAATATCTTCCTCTAAGATATTGGAAAAAATCTCTCTTAACTTCATTATATGACTTAATAGTATCTACAACGATCTCAGTAATATATCCTTCCAAAATGCTATCAACCCAGAATTTGACAGCCCTAGAGATAGGATTACTGACACTCTCCAGCCGTCGCATCAGTTGAGAAGTCCACCCCCTAGGTTCTCTTCCTTGAAAATTAGTCTTCGGAGATGCTAGTATTTCCAACCATTCATATAATATAATAGGAAATTCACTAAAGAAAATCTCATGAATAAATTAGTAAACGTACCTTCCTAACCATTCTGTTAGATTCAACCATGAATCCTTACTTTCTTATTGTGAAAATCCTAAATCTTTTTGGTCCACCCAATCCTGAATCTCATTCTTTGTCAAGTGCCAAAACATGTCCTCTTCACGATGATCATGACCCCGGCAATAGAACCATTTGTTGGATCGCTTCGACTAACCTAGGTTTAACCTTCCATATTGACCAATAAAACTTAAAGTATTGGCCCAACAAAGCATAACCTTATTGGAAACACCTGCAATGAAAGTGAAGTCTCACCCAATATACCTATAGGGACCACAGGAACTAGGATTCCTCAGTGATAGAAGGGAATCTTTCCATGCCAATACCCGACAGACTACCCAATGATGCATATGGATAAATGATCATCGATACATAGTATAAAATACATCATATAAACACATAACACAGTCTTAATCACATCTACCAACACATTTAATCATTAGCATTTCACTTCATAATGAAAAACAAAGATATTATCAGCAATAGCAAGTTAAAAATCATTAGACATAAAATGAACATACACCATTCGACACATAGAATTTAACGTGGAAACCCATAGAGGAGAAAACCACAAAAGTTCTCTTCATTTTGCATGAGTCATGTCTTGAATGCTTTGGTATGCGCACATAGCCTGTAGACATATTCCCAAATCACCATTTCATTACATCCACAGACTCAACTTGCAGATCGACATTACATTACCTCCATGGCTCTTATTCATTCTTTTCACTACAACATGAAATGTTACAGACTTCTTTAGATCTTACCCTCAATTGGCTCTATCTTATATTTATTGAACCCCTAAATCCCAACCCTTTTACATTTTTATAGGCTCTAATGGACGATTTTACATCTCCCATCGACTACCCATAAGTGGACAGCCTTTCTAACTAACACACATCATACATTTAATTTTTCCCCAAACATTTCCCAAAATTCTAGAGTTGACCATTTCCGTCTTCGCTCCATCGCAACCATGTTCACACCTCTATCGAACTTCTCAAAAATTATGGACCAAAATTTATGCAACTTACCTAGGACCAACAAGACTTTCTAGTTTTCTCCCATAAAATCGCCTCATTTTTTAGATATTTTAATTGCTGGACTAACCTTTGCATAGGTGAGTCATGTCCTAATGAATCGATAACCGTCTCTCTCTCACAAAAAGTAGAGTAATTCTCTTCTTCAATCCAAGAATTATTAAATTTAGAAAGATAGATCAATCTAGTTTGCTAAATCTCTAATTGGATGTAAACTAGTTGATGGTAAAAAATACGGGAAAAAAATTGACCAAGAACAAAATCTACTAACATAATCACATAATTCTCTTCCATAAGGAATATATCCAATGTTTAGCCACCCTAGTTGCTCCAGTCCTTTTATTTTTCCAAGTAGGAACCAAGATAACAAAATTCACATCTATTAGTGTAGCTTCCTTAAATAACAAACCAAAATATTTTGCCAATGGATCTAAACGAGCACCAAACCCCCAAGTCTTTAAAGCTGATAACGCCAAATTGAGATCACCTCCTAAGATCAAGGAAGAATCTATGAGCACAAGTTCATCAACAATATTATCTCAAAAAAAATGTCGATGATTATACAACACATAATAGCTTAAGACCTAATCTTGTTATCCATACCCCAAACCCCCCCCTCTAGCAATATAACCACACTCATGAATTACCCAATGCATCCAATCCACATCACTTCCAACTAGGAAAAAGTTTTAAAAATATTTCATAAGCCTTGATCCCTAGACACATGGTCCCTTGGACAAATAAAACATCCAGTTTCACCAGTTCAAGAATCCTCTTCAAGGAAACATGTTTAGGGGAGCCCCCAATACCCCTAATGTTGAAAGACATCACTATCATGATTCAACGGAGTTTAAGGGTGACGATGTTCAAAGAAGCCTTTGAACAAAAGAATTAACTAGTGGGGAATATAAATCCAAGGAAAGACCAATAGAAGTTAAAGAGGAAACAAAAGGGCTGATAAAAATTTGTGTATCTCGTTCAACTAAATTCTTAGGCCCCAAGCCTGACCTATCCCTTCCACCCTTCTTCTTCCTCAAAGTCACATTAAGACACTTGATAAAGGCAATGTGCACAATATCTTTATTTGAAGAGGATTTCCATATATATATATATATATATATATATATATATATTTATTGAGGTGATCATAAATTATGATAAAAACATTTAAAATTTTATATTTTGGAAATATGATATATGCTTAAAGAAAAATAATATATTTCAGGAAATAATAATATTTATTTAAAAAATAAATATCTAAAATCTACAAATTTAAATTTGTAATTTTTTTCATAGTTTCATAGAAATGTATTAATATATTTGGCATATTTAAAAGTGTAATATTATTAAAATAATGCAGATTAACACATTAAAAAATGATTTAGTTTTCATGGTGTGAATGGTTTTTTATTCACCATCCACGTCGATTATAAAAAAGGAGATATCTAAAAATTCGACGATTTGGATCGGACAGACACTTTTAGTCGGAATTCGACATTTTTTACTTTGCAAAATCATAATTTAGTTGTGTTTTTATCGAATTTGATGGTAGAAATGCATCCAACACCCTCAAAAACCCCTTATGAAACCAAAATTCTAGAATTTGACAACTATAATCTGGATTTTGGAAAATTACAGTAAGATTTTTCCAAAATAATGCCCAAAACATTCATCTATTCTCACTCAAATTATCGAATTTTTAGACTACACCGTGAAAAAATACAATCTTGTCCTAAAAAAACTAAAATGACATGCACACATTTTAAAATACACATGCAATTTAAAATATATTTATTAATTTATCAACATGTTTTTTATGGGTAGCCATATCTATGGACGATGCATTGTGTAATCAAGTCTTCGTGTATGTTTATTATGTGCCCAATAGGGGATATACACGATTCACACAGGTAGATTAATTTAGGAGGTAGGTTCAATTTTTTTGGTTTTTAAATGTTTTTGCTATAGTTTGGAATAATTTTTATTTTTGGCATTTTCTAAATTGTGATTTAACTTGGCTCTTATTTGTTCTATGCAGGTGACGTCAGTATGGGATTTTGTATCCCAAGACCGGGCGGTGAGATAATGTAAGCATACAATGTGATAATTATTAAAAAATGGTTTGTTTGTATGTACTTACAATGATATACTACCCTAATATGGTGCATTAACCCTAGGTAATAATTATCTCTACGGATTTGTGTATAAAGATAATGAAACACATTAAATGTCTATCCCTTTTCCGAACATGCTCTAGAACAACTTCAAAATCTGATCAAGCGTAATTCTCTATGAAAGTTAGAGAAAGGAAGGACGATCAGAGCTGTCGTGGAAGAATCTTGCATACCTTGAAAGATTTTTATCATGCGACGTGCTTGTTGGCAACGCCTTCAAAAAATTTTAACTTCTAACATTCGATTGAATATTTCCAACCAGTGAATCTCTCTCTCTCTCTCTCTCTCTCTCTCTCTTTCTTCTTATTATTTTTTATTTCTTTAAAGGAACAAAGTTCTATAATGGTCTCTTTTCTATGATGTCATTCATATTTCTGTCATCTTAACACAACTTCTTCTTTCTATAGGGTTTCTTCTATGTGTTTTTCTCAGTTCTCTGGGCCTGCAATTTCCTGTCCAAAGATCAACTAAAACCTCCTCCCATTTTCATCAATAAGAAATGACACCTTATGCTCTCCCTAGAATCCTCTCCATCAAAATGAGGGTGAGAGGTGAATCTTCAAAGGAGGTAACCCTTTCACTCATACTAAGAAAATAAAAATACCAAGATAAGTTCATGTTGCATGTGACTAAACATAGATTGCAAGATTCCTTATACAATGCTAGAACGCAGAATGAACAAATGAATTCAGGATAGCCAATTATATTGCTCATTTATTCTGGGTCGTATCAGAAGGAAGGGCGGGTTGGGTAGGTCTCAATCACCAGGATCCTTTGTTGCACTCTTCCCTGGAATCTTCTTGGAAGAAAGGTCTAGTTGAACCAGGCTATTGTACTCCACCTTTGTTATACTATTTATATAATGTCCCATAGCCTCCTGCATTATAAACCAGGTAATTTGGTCCAGGATGGATGGAATAACTCTATAGCATCAATTCTTAGTGCAAGGGAAGAAGGTGGGAAGTTTCATTTCCTCCCTAAGTGGGTTGGCATTATGGTAGACAATAGAACAACCAATGTGACAATAAGCAATCTAGTTAGAGTTAGAGGACCAACTCTCCTACTCCCGAGACAACTCACCATTCCCATTGCACTACTACCCCGTACTAGAAGCTATCATTGATTTCTATCTATTTCATCGAACCACCCAGCCAACCTCCTTACTTCAATTCATTATGTAGACATATTAAACTTAATAGAAATGTTGCTGAAAGTTCCAACCCAATCAATCCCTCCCTTCCTCTCATCCAATGATGCTCAATGTGAAGGACCGTGCTTTAACCTCAATAGGTAATTAAGTTGATAAAGGGTAGTTAAAACAGAACAAACATACACTATGTAAAGTAAGACCACTGCTATTACATTCCTCAAGCTGATAGAGATATAATAAGCATGGCATAAATAAATAAAAATGAAATCAAGTTTTGATGATCCAATTCCTACTAGTTGTTCATGTGCCCTCCACCCATTTTAATTAATCCAATATAGTAAGCACGCTTCTAAAAGTAGCATAAATATATAAAATCATATATAAAGGTACAGATCATATCTAAACCGGTGAAATTCAAGAATTTATGGGTAAGCCCCCATCTCAACCTATGTGAGCTTTGTCAAGGGAGAGCTCATTGTGAACAAGCCTTTAGCAAGCCCCCTGGATCATGACTATATTGATTCCATTTTTGTTCTTAAGGAAGCTACTATGTCTCATAGGGCCCATTAGATAAAGGGGGTCATGAATCCCCAACATCACGATCATTCCAGGCGCAAAAGAACTTCCAATACAACCAAAGTGGTAACACACAAAAACACCATCGCCTTCCAATTTAATTTTCGTCTGGCCCTAGAACCCCATAGAATTGAATCTATTCATGTTCTTGATAATCAATGCCTTGTGTGTATGAGAGTTTCTCTTATCTACTCTCTCTATATTCCAGTATTCCATCCTTGCAATGGCACCTGAGACTTCATTTCTGCTAAAAATAAAATTTAAATCCCCACTAATGAGGACTTGCTCAGAATCAAGTACATTTAGTTAAAATAATTAATTCCAAAACTGTTGTTTACCATCATACAAACCATATGCATTGTCACCGTAAGTGATTGACCTAGTCCTTTAATCGTGAGTTTTGTGAAGAGTCTTGAACAACAATAAAAATATATATATATTTTTTGTTAGTTTTAGAGAATAGTTTTAGAAGAATACACATAATAAAAATATTATCCTTAGAATAACTTCTTCAAACCATCAACAAATAACCCGCATCCACTATTGTCCTTTGTAATACCATCATGTCAATCTTCTCACTGTCTACTCACATATCTACTAAGTCCAGGTACTTTTTTTAAATCGTTTTATTGGTAGCGTGGCTTTGACAGATTTGTGGTATCGCCACCATAATGTCAGGTTGTAAATAAATTGTTCCAATCCCAACTTATTAAAATTTATTACGATTGTTGATACCAAATAGAAAAAATAAATCTAGGGTTGTGTTGGTGCTGCAACCACCATCCCAAAAACATTTTACATTTTAGGGCCCCCTTCTCTTTCTAGTTTTTAGAAATCCTTGAAAGTCTACCTTTATCTTGCAAAAATTTCTTCATAACTTAGTTTTTTTTTACAAAAATTGAAACTTCTTTTTTCCACTTGATGCATCGAATGAACTCTCGAAGTTTATCCGATGTATCGGAGGAGCTGTTCTAAATCCTGCCGAATCTTTGTTTCTTATGCTTCTGAAAGACTTACAAAAGCTTCTCGATACGTTGGATGTAATTTTGTCTATGGTATCGATGATATCGAAAAACATTTTTCGATGCTTCCTGGTTGATTATCAACAATATTTTCGACGCATCGGCTGTACTTGTTGTTTCATTTTTCGATGTCCGTAGAAGAGTTTATTTTTTCCACTCGTTGTTTCGATTGTGTGTCTCTTAGTTTTTTCCGATGCTTCGGATGCATAACTGATAGCTTCCCAAAGAGTTTTTCGATGCCGGTGCGGGTGTTATTTGTTTGTTTTACTGATCGATCTTCAAACCTTTTGTCCCATTTCACCATATTATTGTGTAGCCATCTGATTAGCCTCGGGCCTATTCCTTTCTTCCATCCGAATCTCTCATGGGTGCTCACAGGATTAGCCCCGATGCGAACTTTGTCGCCAATGGGGTTTCCTGCCCGACGCCCATTTATCACATGCTTATTATTGTTCATCAAGCCTATTTAAGCTTGTAAGGAGACATTTTACGATTATTGTTGGTCGTTCGAAGTCTGCGGAGCTATCAGTCGATTGAGCAAGTCTAACCAGCAAGGATCATGCTTCTTCCAACTCGTTTCAGTAGCCAAGTAGGATCATACTCACTACTTGTCATGTTGCTTCGTGATTCATGTTATAGTGACTTAGTAGGGTTAGGTTTTCTCATTTTTTTCGAGGGTATTTAGACTTTGAGTTCATTATTGTTTTTATGAAGCTTTGTTTTTAGGTTAACCAGGGCCTTCTATTTTCTTTCCTGCCCCAACCATTATTTCCCAGCTCCTGCCATGAGAACTTATGTGACAATTGTTTGTAGAAGGAAGGATCTGAGTAGACAAGCATTTAGCCATCTGCACCACTCCTTCGTTTTTCCAATGCAGGGGAGGCGGGATTGCAACCATTGGCCAGCTAGAATGGGCATTTTTTGGGAGTGTCGTGGGGGGTAATTTTCCTTTAGGGTGAAAACCTTGGCTATCCATATAGGTTTTACTCTTGGGAAACCCGGGGTGTTTTCTCTTACCCGTCGAAGGTGTTGAGGTTATTATGCTTAGAATGTTGCATTGTTATGATGAGATCCTTAGTGTTGTGCAGTAGAGTATATTGGACCGTGACCCATGTTCAATCTGCCTCTCGAAAACCTTAAGCCTGTTGTGTATTGTTTCAAAGAGAGCACGGTCACAAGGTGGAAACAAAAGATTGGTTAATATGAATTATGATGGCTCGGTAAAGTTTCTGGTTAAAACTAGTTATGTTTATTATAGCAGTTTTCAGTTGTAGTTATATGTTTAGGATATATTGAATCTAACATGTTGTCATATGATTTAAACAGCCTTGTCATTCATATAGAAATATGCATCGGAAGGGGAATAATAAGGTGCAAGCTGCGGATGAGGATCCAGAGATAGATATTATAACACGAGTTGAAGTTATATATGAAGATACCAAGGCTGTCACGGGAATTGAACCTGAGTACAAGTGGGGGGGATATCTACCGAATGATCACCAATCGAAGCATCCCAGATATAGCGTTAGAGGATTTACCGATATATTCCAATATAGAGAGATCACTGATCATGAAGGTTGCCACATGATCAGAACTATTTCAATGTGTGAAAGTAATAGGCTGGATCCTCTTGAAGGTTGATGTAACCAAAATGATTTTTTCAAATACTGAAGGACAAGGTTATGTCTCTTATAGCACAGCTTATGTAGCTCAGGCCTGCAAGCTACCTACCCCTCCAAAGTATCTAACAGAAGAATGGTTAAAAGGTCTTGACCTGGATGTTTTGGACAATGTCCAAAGAATGACAGTTCTCGTGAATCATTTTCATACAAGGCCTTCTGGGGAATATGAAACTACGCACCTACACACTCCTTATAGGTTGATAGCATTAATGTTGAACAGGGTCTTTCTATGAGCAAATGGAAAGAACTACAAACTGATTTGGGTACCAGTGATTTTCTTTTTTGACCACTGAGGGAACCATTTTTAACTGGGCCAATATAGTATCCCATAGTTTGTCCTCATGCATAGGCGCAGCGCTTGGAGGAGTCTCACAAAAGAAGTCAGAGTTCTATATGAGCTATTTTCTGATTGATTTTATTATGTACACACAACCATTCCCATCCCTGAAGTTCCAGTGGGATAAGACCAAAACTCCGGTCTATGCTGCATATCAGTTGTTTTGGGCATATAAGTATTTCAACCATTATAAGCATATTTGTGAAGATTTCATAGTGCCAATATACAGATTAATATTTCTTGTTGAGTGTGACTGCATGTCTGAAGAAGCCTTGGATATTTTATAGGATAGTGTTCATTATTACCTGACAGAAGAAGGCCTATACCTAAGGATGTTTGGCGGAGCAAGGGATCCTTCTCTTTTACCAAGATACGCCACAGATTATGTTGTTCACAAAGAAGTATTAAGGCAGCTTTACATTGACAGGATTGGGAACTTCCTTTTTTATCAGAAGAAGGCTGTATACCCTCCACTCCCATTCTATGTAGGTAGTTATAAGTTCTCCAAGGTGAAGAGTGCACCATATTTTGTAAAGGAGTTGGAGTACTTCCA
Organism: Pseudotsuga menziesii; assembly: GCA_001517045.1. Lineage (NCBI taxonomy): Eukaryota > Viridiplantae > Streptophyta > Pinopsida > Pinales > Pinaceae > Pseudotsuga > Pseudotsuga menziesii. Next base: position 332,799 of record LPNX010398440.1, read on the forward strand.
CTTTGGGGAATGAGCTTTCATCGAAATGAATCTGAAGATAAGGTTGCTAACTATTGTGCGGACATAGGGGTACATTTTGAGTACACAAACTACTGGTATAAAACTGAATAAATATTCTGCAATGCCCGAAATATGACAGCCCTAAGGAAAATATTCAAGCAAAAGATAACAATCATGGGCGGCAAGGGAAAAGTTGCTAAGCAGCAAAAGAAGCAAGAACAAGAAGCTATGAAGAAAAGAGAAGAAGAGGCACTCAAACTATCGCAAGAAGTAGAACAATGGTTAGAAAAAGAAGAAGCTGAGAAAAGGAGAGCCAAAGAAAAATTTGAGAAAAAGGATCAAGAAGAAGAGGCATAGCAAAGGAAGGAATAAAAATTTGAGAAAAAGGATCAAGAAGAAGAGGCATAGCAAAGGAAGGAATAGGTTGAGACGCTAAGACTGGAAGCGACTGACAGAAAAAATAAATCAGGAAGAGAAAGCAGCTAAAGAGCTACAGAGAAAAGAGCAGGAGGAACAAGATCCTGCAAATTTGGAGCAGACTCAATCTCATGATGATTCGATAGAATCATCTATCCCATCTAGTAGCACAGCCATAGAAGATCCATCTCTATAATTAGGGATTGAACTAATCCCTTTCATCCCATCTAAAGAGCAGGAGGTAGTAGATTTAAATACTATTTTTTATGACAAGAATAAGAAAATAATTTTCATGAGAACTGAAAAGAAGGTGGACACTAGGGAAAAGCAAGGAGTCATGGTCACTAAGAAAATAATCTTCCATGGGACTAACAAGGACCCAAGACTTCTTGCAAGGGCAGGTGTAGCTTCGACCCTTGCAAATGAAGATAATGTGGATAATATAATGACTAATTTGGAACAATATAAGAAGAATATTGTTAAAATGAAGGAAACTCTGAAAAAGGAAAGATGTGAGGGGAAAAGCCTTACGAGGAAGCATGAAGATATTCTCAGTGAGATTGAGAAGTCAAAAAAGGCATGCAAAATTTTACTATCTGACAAGGATGCTCTAGTACTATCGGTGAATATCATTGAAGGAGAGAAGAAAAACCTCGAGAAGCAGGTTGTAGAAGCAGAACAGAAAGGAGATGCAACAAGCAAGAGAGTAGAGGAGCTGGAAGCTCGGAACCTTTTATTGAGAGAACAACTTCAAGTAGAAAAGGAGAAACAGATGGATATCACCCCTTTCTGGAATCAATCCTTGATGCTGCAAAAGGAGATAAATCAAGTTTTGTTGAGTCTTGCAGGGGAGATGTATATAGTTAAACAAATTGAGGTTAGATTAAAAGAACTAGCACTCAACTCATCAGAATTCTGGAAAATACTATCATAAGTGGTTGAACTTGTAAAAAACCAGTTGACATGGAAAGGAACCCATCCAACGTTCCCAGCAAATATGCCTCAGAATTCTACATGAAGTCTTAAGATGGAGGTGGCCATATTGAATTTCGGGTGTAGAACAGCAGTCAGACTAAACGGAACCATTTAAAAAAATATTTAAAAGTGTGTTGAATTCTACAAAGGCATACATTTTGTTCATAATCAGTGTATGGTTCTAACAGGTTCCTCGGACGAAGATTTCCCGGCCAGGGAGGAACATTTGAAGAACCTGTAAGAGAAGCTTCTAAAAGGAGAAGAAAGCATATCCAAGCTCAAAGCTGTTACTGAGGAAGAAATCAAAATCTGGATTATACAAGGTTCAGGCTACAAGCTCTTGCTAGAGGAATCTTTGAGTCATAATGTACCCAAAGTGAAGGAAATCGAGTCTCAGCTGTCAAAGCATGAGGTGGCAGTACATATATTGGAATCTCCAGAATATTGGGTCATTAGTGAAGAGGCACAAGCATGGGGCATTTTTTTAAGATATCAACTGGGCCCATTTAAATTTTTCTTATTCATAAGATGAAGATTATAAAATTTTGTATTTATTCTTTTTCTATTAATGCACTAAAAGACAAAATTTTGTAAAGGAAGAGTTGAGGAAGTCCAAAAGGTTGGAGCAACTCAAGAGTCATTTTTGTAATTTGTATAAGTATAGGAAAAGTAGATAGAGAAAGTAATTTTTCACTGGCATAGTTGTTGAAGCTTATTTTAAGAAGAACTATTTCCTTTTATAATAAAGAAGATGGAATTTTGTAGGAGAGGGTGTTGCATAAGTCTCAAAGCATGTTGTGTAAAGCTGAATGGGGAACTATTTCTTGTTTAGAAGTATATACAATCTGTGAGATCTCGTTCCTAACCTTCTGAACTACATCTGAGTTATGACTAATTTTGCATTATTTGATGAGTCTTATTTAACAATGAATGATGAATGTTTTAATATCATGGAGCTATCTCTTTGTCAACTTTATGTTGCATGTATGTATCCTGGATTTATCAACTATCTGTAGAATACTCTATGCAAACCATATAGTATATTATTCATTTTGATCTTATATCAGTCTTGCTCCTCATGGATAGGTTAGAATAGATTAGTTTTTCTTTTATGTTACTTGCATTTAATATTAGGCACTTGCATTCCATACCTAAAAGATAAAATATATAAATGGTGTATCAGGTCGGAACCGATAAAAGATATTTAACACTTCACCTTAACTCTACGGTAGCTAGACTGCAAACCGGAGGGATTCCCCATTTCAAACAATAAATGATCTATTTGGGAACGATTATTGGGTAGAATCCCTACTGTCGATACCTAGGATTTTCCAGGCATCAACATTTTTTGGCACTAGAAGGAGGGCCACTAGTGCATGGTTGGCCGAGGAAATCCGTTTTCTCGAGAATATTCCACCGGTGATAGTTCTGAAACCATTATGCCCAAGGAGCCCAGTCCTAAAGGAAAACTTGATCCTGAGTTCCTTTATCCTATTGTTCTCGAAGTATTTAACGATTTGAGAAGAATCGCAAGGTCGTATGCAAAGAATCTTGGAGGATTTCTGAACATCTGTGAATTACCTAGAAGACAAGCTCACAAGAAAGAATGCCCTTTTATAGAAGATTCAGTGTTAGTGAGAGGTTTTGAAGAGCTGGTGGATTTAACCTTACAGGAAATTGTCCAACCTCTTGATCAATTGGGACCTAATTCCTCGTCTTTGCTCACCTTTTCGAACCCCTGTTCAATCTCCACCTTAGTCTCCACCTCAAATTATGGCTGGAAATGTAGCTGTAAATGCACCTGTAAATCCAAATGCTAATCAGCCACCTCCACCACCAGCTTGGAGGGATAGAACCCCTCTTAACCTGACTGCTCCATTGCACAATTTACTTGCACATCCTAAGAAGTCATTACCCAAGTTTGATACCAAAGAAGGTGTTGATGTAGATGATCATTTACAAAGTTTTTTCTTAGCCCTTGAGGTTTTATTCGTAGGAGAACATGGAGATGTAGTATGTAGACTATTTATGCATACCCTTAAAGGAAAAGTAGTGTCATGGTATTTTGGTCTGCAGGTGAATTCCATCACAAACTGGAATACATTTGAAATATTGTTTAAGAACAAGTTTGGATGCCAAAGAACCACAACTACTCTGATGAAAGAGTTACTCGCTCTAAATATGGAGAAAAAACAGAAAGTGCTTGATTTTAATCATAGGTTCGCTCACCATTTGAATAATTTTAGTGCTGCTACAATGAATGCTGAAGAAACATTAATGGAATACTATTCTTCAACACTTTCGCCAGAGATAGCAATGTTCGTGAAGAGGTCAGTAAAACCCTCATTGTTGGAGACCTATGAAGAGGCTAAGAAGGTGGAAGAAGAACTTGAAAGTATAAATAAACAGTCTACATATTTAGATGTAAACATTTTTAATAAGAAGCCTTTACTGCTGACTAAGCCCAAAGAAGAACGTTCGAACGAATTGGACAATGTGGTTAAAATGGTACAAAAACTCTTGAACAAGGTTGTTGACTTAGAAAAGGATAAAGAAGCGAGTTCTTCTAGAAAACCATTTAGACAATTTTTCAAGAATAAAGAAGAAAATAGTTCACCCCAACCGCCCACCAATAACTCTTCTATGTTGAATCACACCGAAGTTGGTATGGATAATTTTTGCACCTTTCACCAACAACCTCACTCTGAAAAAAACTTCCCTCAGTGGATTAATTCAATGAATCTAATAATGAATAAGCTATTAGAGGTTCAACTAACAAAACTTGAGAGTAAAGAATAAAAGGAAGTTGAAACAGAAAAAACCTCGGAAGGAACAACTATGGTTTTATGGGATTGTATGACCACTCTAGGGTTAGAAGAAGAAGAAACCACCGATGAATACAGATTTCGGTAGTAAACATCACAACGAGAAGTCAAGGACCGATAATGGATGAGATCTTATTTCCCAAGATTAAGAAGTTCCAAGAAATCATGAAAAAGCTCACCAATAAGACTCAAAACCCACCCGTACCTGAAAAGGTCATATAAAAGCAGAAAACTCTAGCAGAAAGTAAACCAGCAAAGACTCTGGACAATAACTTAGAGAATAACAAGAAAAGCTCGGTGGAACTAGAAATGGGATATGATATAGTAGAAGATATTAAGAAAACCACGGAAAATATTTCATTGTTTGAAATGTGCAATTTACCACAATAGAAGAAGAAAATTTTGGAAGCCTTGGGTCCTCAACCTGAAAAATATCAAGACAATGTCCCATTGGATAAGGAAATAAATGAAGCCAGCATTGGAGGCAAGTCTAAATCCCAAACTAAACCTTTCTTGTGACCTTTGAAATTTTAATTTGAAAGTACACAATTTTATCGTTGACTCTGGAGCATCTTTGAATGTCATGCCTTTGTCAGTTTGTAAAAAGATTAATGGGAAACCCACCCCTTCTACCAGTCAAATTATTCAGTTGGACAGGACTATAGTTAAAGTGGCAGGTGAGTTGAAAAATGTATTGATTTGATTAGCAGCTGATGAGAGAGTTTGTCAATACATCGATATTATTGTAGTTGACATCCCTGAAGCTTATGGCTTAATTCGAAGTAGGGATTGGTCTGAAAAAATTAATGGTTATTTTGCAACAGATTGGTCGCACATATGGTTACCTTACAAAGGCTGTCAGAATCAAATTAAAGTACTAAGAGAACCACACATGAGATATAATGTGACACAACTTGAAGGAAAAAATGAACCTATGAATTTTGCATATTCAGTTTTGGGAATTGTTTTTTTAGAACTTGAACCAGGGAATTATCAGGCGGAAGAGGCCAGTAGTAAGTCATATGAATAGTCTAATATCCTCCAATTTTTGCGGACTGATGATATTGATTGTAATATAGTTAATTTAGTTTTTGTTTCAGATAATATAACTAGTGCTTTAGAAGTAGAGAATCAGTTTTGGTTATTGTATTTTGATGGTTCAAAAACTCAAGAAGGATCAGGGGCCGGTTGTGTCCTAAATGATCTAGAAAAAAATAAAAAAAATTTATCTTGTAGATTAGAATTTGAATGCATGAATAACACGGATGAATACGAAGCTTTGATTCAAGGACTGAAAAAAGCAATTGAGTTTAAAGTTAGAAATTTAAAAGTTTTTGGAGACTCTGAAATAATTGTAAAACAGGTCCACAATACAATATATTGCTTATCTCCTCATTTAAAAGGATATAAAAATGAGGTATGGGAGGTTATAACAAATTTTGAGGCTTTTAATTATAATTATATTCCTAGACTAAAAAATGTAGCAACTGATTTATTAGCTACTTCTGCTGCGAGGTTGGTGCCCACGAATAATAAATGTTCCATTGAATTTATTTTCAGGTCATCGGTACCTGATAATGTCACCAATCTGAGAGTGTTTGATGATGACCAAGAAATCTTGGAATTATTAAAAAATGAGGAAACGTTTAAAGATGCAGTTATTGATAATGAGGAACACCAAGCGAATCTCCAGAATATTAATTTCATACGAAAAGGGGTGAGGACATTAGAGGGTATGTTTGATTTAAATAACAAGTTCTAAAGGCCTGTAAACACTAAAATGCATAGCTCATCAATGCAATATGAGCTGATCAATCTGGGAATAGAGGCTGAACCCAAGTATGTCAACTTGGGGAAATGTTGTTCTCCAGGGGAAAGAAGTAAGTTCATCAATTTATTCCGGCAGTATAAGGATGCTTTTTCCTGGAATTATGATGGTCTAAAGACATATGACACTCGCATAATCCAACACATAATTCCTATTAAAACGGGTGTAAAACCTTTCCAACAGCAACTTCATAAGATGCATCATATGCTGGAACCCCTAATTCAAAGTGAAGTAAAGAAATTATTGGATGCCAAGATTATTTTCAAGGTTAGACATTCAGAATGGGTAGCAAACTTGGTACCAGTTTGGAAAAAGTCTAGAGAAATAAGAATCTATGTGGATTTTAGAAATTTGAATCGTGCATTAGACAAAGACAATTATCTAGTCCCTCCCATGGAGCATATTTTGCAGATGGCGTCTGGATCCGAGTAATTCTCCTTGTTGGATGCATTTTCGGGCTACAATCAAGTATTGGTAGCCGAAAAAGATAGAGTAAAAACCACGTTCCGTACAAAGTGGGGAACATTTTCCTAGAGGAGAATTCCCTTTGGGTTAATTAATGTTGGAGCCACTTTCCAAAGATCCATGGACATAGCTTTCCAGGGACTGATAGGCCACAGCTTGGTGGTCTACTTGGATGATGTTACAGTGTATTCAAAGAAAAGAGAAGAACATCCTTATCATTTAAAATAGATTTTTTAGCGTTGTCGGAAATACAGTATCTCACTGAATCCTAAAAAATGTGTTTTCGTAGTGTTGGAAGAAAATCTACTGGGTCATGTCATTTCTAAAAAGGGAATCTCCATATACCCAGAAAGGATTGAAGCAATAGCACAGATTCCCTTTCCCCACAATAAGAAGAGTATGCAATCGTTTATGGGGACCATTAACTTCATGCGAAGGTTTGTGCCTAATTTTGCACAAATAGTCAAACCTTTGCAGCAAATGGTTAAGCAGAATTTACAGTTTAAATGGACTGAGGTAGAAAAGGATGCATTTACTAATATCAAAACAGCAATAGCACATGCACCTTCACTTAGAAATCCTGATTTCAATAAAGATTTATTATTGTACACTTTTGCTTCTGATAATTCGCTTGCAGCGGTGTTGACACAAAAGAAAGAAGGGGGAGATGAATTCCCCATTTCATTTATGAGCACTGGTCTGCAAGGTTCTAAATTGAACTACCCCTCCATTGATAAGAAAGCTTACGTAGTGTTTAAAGCAGTAAATAAATTCAAGCAATATATACCTAAGAATCGGACTAGAGTGGTTGTTCCTCACCCAACAGTCCGAAGCCTTTTCATACAAAAGGAGCTGGGTGAGAGAAGAGGAAATTGGGTTACGGCTCTACAAGAATATGATTTAGAGTTTAAACCAGTAGCCATTATTAAAGGACAAAGAATTTGCAAACTAATGGCTGAAGGTCAAGATGGTGAGGAAGGTTATTGGGATAATGAAGCTGAAGTTCATATGATTGACATGTGTCCCATTTTTACAGCTTTAGAATCATGGTATAGAGACTTAATACATTATCTTCAACAAGGTTATTTACCGGAACATTGGATTTCAAAGCAAAGAAGAGGACTATGACTGAAATCAGCCTCATATCAGGTCATTGAGGGAGTGCTTTTTAGGAAGAACTGCGATGGAGTTCTTCTGAGATGTTTAGAACAGGAATATGCGGCTAAAGTGGTTAAAGAGTTGCATGATAGTCCTGCTGGAGGGAATTATTCAGGAGATACCACTTCCCATAAGATCTTAAGGGCAGGATACTATTGGCCAACCTTGTTCAAAGACACACATGCATATGTAAGGAAATGTGATGTTTTCTAGTGAAGTGTAGGAAGACTTGTTAGAGCAGCCGGTCCATTACAACCAATTCTAGTTTCCAAACCATTTGAACAGCGGGGAATTGATATTATCAAAGAGATCAATCCTAACTCCTCTATATAGCACAAATACATTCTTACAGCTACTGACTACTTCACCATATGGTTGGAATCTATCCACTACGGAAAATAAATGAAGATGCAATGATAGACTTCTTGCAAGAACATATTATGACCAGGTTTGGGGTTCCAATTTCCCTGGTTTTTTACAATGCATCTTATTTCGCATCAATTAAACTTACAAAATTTTCCAATGATAAAGGATTGAAGTTACATTATTTTGCAAATTATTATCCCCGTGGTAATGGATTAGTTGAATCTACCAATAAAAATATTATTAGGATTCTAAAGAGGACTATCATAGAAAACCAAAGGAGTTGGCACATAGCTCTCTCAAATGCACCATGGGCTGATAGAGTCACACCAAAGAACTCATTAGGAGTCTCACCTTACACCCTAGTCGATGGAAAAGAATCCATTTTGCCACCAAACATTTTTCTCCCAGCCTGCCAATTAGCCCAAGCTTCAAGAGGATCCAGCAGTGAAGTATTGCAAGTTAGAATTAATACCTTGCTTAAGCTAGAAGCGTCTAGGTTTAAAGCCAAAGATAGATTCAAGCACCAACAAGAGATGGTAAAGAGATGGTTTGATAAACATAAGTCTGTGAATAAGATTTTTGAATTTGGAGATTTAGTCCTAAAGTGGGATCACCCGCATGATGAAATGGGTAAGCACACTAAGTTTCAACATCTGTAGGTCATCCCATTTCTGATTGCTACAAAGCTAGGTTCCTCGACATATAAACTTCAGGATTTGCAAGGATGGGAAGAGAATCTTCCTGTAAATGGTTTGGTTCGCAAACCTTACCTCACCTAGTCTGTTAAGAGATCCTGTATGTACATAAATAAACCTTTGTTTGATTGCTTTACTCTTTTTTTCGCGTTATGACATTCATTGTTGTTTTGTTTCTATGCTTTAGGTTATTTTAAATAAACCAGCTCAGCATTTGGTGCTGGAATACATGGTGTTTTGGACAAACTGTGGATATTTTAGAGCCAGGAACTACTTATTTAATGTGTTCTATTTGAGAATTTATTATTACAGGACTCTTTAATCTGATAGATCTTGGAAATAAAGTTATGTTTGAACACATTGAAGTCTTGTTTTAAATCTTGTTAAATAACCAAGGCTAAAGAAGTCTTGAATACTATTCTAAGGCTCCATCCACTTCACCTTAATATCTTCCCTAAGAAGCTTGCATCCTAGGATCCATGGAAAGGAAGCGAGACAGACAGGTGTATGGTATTCAAAATAATCCCATGCCATAAATGAATAGCCCAAAGGATCGAGAGTCAAAATTTCCCAGAGAAAAGGATATCTCAGAAAATGCAAAAGCATAAATCAGTAAATCAAAGGACTACTAAAAGATTCTTCTCCATCCGTGAGATGAATACATTATCACTCACACAAAAGGACACTATGGATGGAAGAATCTAAGTCAAATCTCGAATATAAGAAAGAGCAGTCCGGGAAGACTCATCAGAAAAAATTCTAAAAGCATCGAAATAATGGAAAAGGCATGGAAATGAGGAACAAACAAATATACTTGTCCTAATCATGTTACGATACTGTGGTGTCCTAACCAAAAGTAACCAAATATAGAGGTAAATGAATATCATATATTGGTTTTGGAAGAGTCATCAAGACTTTGAAAGCCTAGTTTCCTTATCCATTGGAACAAAAATCAATGACAAGTTCTAAATCTTACATTTCTTGAAGGTATGGACGATTAAAGAATTATTGAAAGAAAAGAGGTAAGAGTTCATAAAGCAATTTTTGTTTCAAAATTCAGTTGTTCAATGATCTGTGTCTGCTAGTTAGTTGCCAATTGTTGCTTCTGCAACCACCATCCTTTTTTTTTTTACTTTTTAGGGCCCCCTACTCTTTCTAGTTTTTAGAAAGCCTTGAAAGTCTACCTTTATCTTGCAAAAGTTTCCTCATAACTTAGTTTCTTTTTACAAAAATTGAAACTTCTTTTTTCCACTTGATGCATCGGATGAACTCCTGAAGTTTATACGATGTATCGGAGGAGTTGTTTGAAATCCTACCGAATCTTTGTTTCTTACGCTTCCGAAATAATTACAAAAACTTCCCGATACATCGGATGTAATTTGGTTTATGGTGTCGATGATATCAGAAAACATTTTTCGATGCTTCCCGGTTGATTATCAGCAATATTTCTAATGCATTGGGTCAACTTGTTGTTTCATTTTCTGATGTTCGTGGAAGAGTTTATTTTTTCCACCCATCGTTTCGATTGTGTATCTCTGAGTTTTTGTCGACGCTTCAGATGCATAGTCTAATGCATAACCAATATCTTCCCGAAGAGTTTTTCGATGCCGGTGCGGATGTTAGTTGTTTGTTTTACCGATCGATCTTAAAACCTTTTGTCCCATTTCGAAGGATTATTATGTATCCATCCGATTAGCATTGGGCTCGTTCCTTTATTCCATCTGAAGCTCTTGTGGGTGTTCACAGGATTAGTCCCGATGTAAAATTTGGCACCAACGGGGTTTCCCGCCCGACGCCCATTTATCACATGCTTGTTATTGTTCATCAAGCCTATTTAATCCCGTAAGGAGACATTTTATGGTTATTGTTGGTCGTTTGAAGTCTGCGGAGCTGTCACTTTATTGAGCAAGTATAGCCAATGAGGATCACACTTCTTCTAGCTCATTTCAGCAGCTAGATAGGATCGTACTCACTGCTTGGCGGTTCATGTTATAGTGACTTGGTAGGGTTAGGTTTTCCCATTTTTGCGGAGGGTATTTAGACTTTGAGGTCATTATTGTTTTTATGAAGCTTTGTTTTTGGGTTAACTAGGGTCTCCAGTTTTCTTACCTGCCCCAGCCATTATTTCCCAGCTCCTGCCATGAGAACTTCTTTAACAGTCGTTCATAGAAGGAAGGTTGTGGGAAGACAAGTGTTTCGTCATCTGCACCACTCCTCCATTTTTCCAATGCATGGGTGGTAGGATTGCAACCATTGGCTAGCTAGAATGGGCATTTTTTGGGAATTCCATAGGGGGGAATTTTCCTTTAGGGTGAAAACCTTGGCTATCCATATAGGTTTTCCTCCTGGGAAACCTAGGGTTTTTTCTCTTACCCATCGAAGGTGTTGAGGTTATTATGCTCAGAAATTTGAGTTGTTGTGATGAGATCCTTAGTGTTGTGCAGTAGAGTATACTGGCCCATGATGCATGTTCATTCTGCCTCTTGAAAACCTTAAGCTTTTTGTGTATTGTTTCAAAGAGAGCACGGTTTAGGGTGGAAACAAAAGATTGGTTAATATGTATTATGATGACTCGGTAAAGTTTCTGGTTAAAAGTGGTTATGTTTATTGTAGCATTTGTTAGTTTTTCAACATTCAAGATAGCATTATGTTAGGATCTTTAACTGAGAGAATAACAAGTACAGCAATCAAACACAAGAGACAATGAACACAGTGTTTTTCATCAAGGAAACCATAAATGGAGAAAACCCCACAAATTCCTTAGAGATAGAATCAGTAGAAAAGGTAAAACCCCAAAATAGTAAGACGCACTCCCGACAGCAGTAACCTTCTTCTTGTCTAGCCCCAATGTCTTCTCCTTCCTCAAATATGCACTACACTTGAGTGTGTGAGTGATGTGTTATAAATAGAGATTCCATCTCTCTATTTATATTAATTCCAACATGACTAAAACCCTACTAGGGCCGACCTCTACTTGGAGAGTCTAATAACCCTAGTGCCCTGGAACTGCGGGGACTTTAACCCTTAGACAATCGAAGGGTTACCCACAATAACTTGACATGACTTCTTTACATTATTGATTCTCTCAATTGGAACATCGGGATATGACATAACATGATAACACCCTAGAATAAACATCGGGTTACAATAGATAATAAATACAAGTGAATACATTCTGAAGTTACAATTACATCAACACTCCCTCTTAACTAGGAAGGTATTCTCTCGACACAAATTTCATCACTGGTCTTCTTCTTTGGATCTTCTCGTCATCTGCATCTTCAAGTCATCTTCATCTTCAAGTCATCTTCATCTAGATCTGGATCATCTCTCGATATGGATCATCATTATTGGATCATACTCGGTCTGCATCACCACTGGACATCATCACTGGATCTGAATCATCACTCGATCTGGATCATCATCACTGGATCATACTCGATCTTGGACATCATTACCTGATCTGGATCATCACTCGATTTGGATCATCACTGTTGGATCTGGATCATCACTCGATCTGGATCTCTCGGAGTCATCATAACTGGATCTAGATCATCTCTGGTCATCATCATTTGTGCTATCTCATGATTCTTCTCGTCAAAGGAAGTTCTACAGATCCAGCCTTATTTCATGATGGTTGTAGGACTAGCCATCATGTAGGTCTTCTTCACCACTTATATCTATCCTACTCGTCAGAATGGCAGGCCCAGCACTTACATCTGACCTACTCATCAGAAAGGCACACCCAGCACTCACATCTAATCATGTAGAAGCCTACAATCACATTAGAAAGGCCCAGCACTCACATTCACCAGCATGATAGGACATCACTATCATCTGTGGAAAGGCTTCAGCACTTATATCTGAACTGGTAGGAACCAAATCCTACACCCTCGTCAAAAAGGCTTGCACTCACATCTAACCTGGCAGGAACTAAATCCTACACCCTCGCTAGAATGGCCCCCAATCCCAGACTGAGCTACCTGGTAATGGACCAGGTGCCTCCAATCTTTTGGATAATGGTAGTTTCCCTTATATCTAACCTGGTAGGAACCAAATCCTACACCCTTTCCAGAATGGCCTGCACTCACATATGACTTGGTAGGAACCAAATCCTACACCCTTGCTAGAATGGCCCCCAGTCCCAAACTGAGATACCTGGTAACGGACTAGGTGCCTCCACTCTCCCGGAGAGTGGAAGTTGCCCTTATATCTGACCTACTCATCAGAATGGCCAGCAATCATATCTAACATGGAAGGAACCAAATCCTCTCACCATGACAGAATGGCTCGGCCCTTACATCTGACCTGCTCGTCAGAATGGCTATGGATCTCAGCACTCATATCTGACATGGAAGGAACCAAATCCTCTCACCATGATAGAATGGCTCAGCCCTTACATCTGACCTGCTCATCAGAATGGCTTCCGGACTCGTAACTTCCCTTTGGAAGGGACCTCGATCTGGAGAACACCAAGCTTCTCCCTGAAGTACTCAAACTTCACTCTGGCTAATGGCTTCGTCAACACATCAACTATTTGATCGTCCATCGCAACATACTGGAGCTTCACTACTCCCCTCTGCACCATAACCCTGATATAGTGATACTTGATCTCGATATGCTTTGACTTGTCATGGAACACTGGATTATCTGACAACTTCACACAACTCTGGTTGTCACAATGTATACAAGTAGCATCCAACTGGAGATCAAATAAATCAGATAGTAGCTTCCTCAACCATACTGCCTCACAATTAGCTGAACAAGCTATGACATACTCTGCTTTAGCTGTACTCATTGCCACACAGGATTGCTTCCTGCTAAACCAAGAGATCACACCTGATCCCATACTGAAGCAACAACCTGAAGTGCTCTTCCTATCGATGGCACTTCCCGCCCAATCTAAATCAACATAACCCTCTAGGTTAATATTTTGATTCGCATCGTACTTGAGCCCATAATCAACTATACCCCTTAGGTACCTTAGAATATTCTTTACAGCAATCAAGTGAACATTTCTCAAATCTATCAAGAACTGGCTCAAGGTGTTCACGGCAAATCAAATGTATGGTCTCATGTTCGTCAGGTACATCAATGGTCCAATCATCTGACGATACATCGTAGCATCAACCAAATCTGATGAAGCATCACTTAATAGCTTTAGGTTTGATGCCATAGGTGTGGCCATAGCCTTGCAGTCCATCATCCCAAACTTCTTCAGGATCTCTACTACATAATTCCCTTGACCAAGGAAGATTCCATCTGCACTTTGCCACACCTCCATACCTAGAAAATAATGCATCATACCCAAGTCCTTCATTTCGAAGTTGGAATTAAGCTTTCTCTTTGTATCAGCAATCAACCCATCCATACCTATCACAAACAGATCATTTACATATAGTAGAAGCATCACTAGGTTTCCATCTTCAACCTTGTAGTAAAGGTTGGAATCTGTTGTACTCTTGGTAAAGCCCAAACTAGATAAAAAGTTGTCAATTCTATCGTTTCTTCATAACTGGAAGGTTCTTTATCAATGAAATCACATAGTAAAGCTACATACCCGGAGCAGGATCTGGTCCTCTTTCTTTCTCTGTGATGCTCTTCTGGAGCCCCATATCTTTCCGCACCTTGGATAAGTTCTTGTACCCAAGCAGGTTTCCTCTTATGAGGATTCTTCTCCAGAGGTGGATCTATAGGTTTTTGTGGTTGTTCAAATTCTTGATCTTCTTCTTGAGCTTCTTCGTTCATGGTTGTATCATGAACTCTGGGTGCTTCTACTTCTTCAGGTTCTTCAGCAAGTCTCTTTCTATATTTGTTGTAAGTTGTGTCTTCATCAAATGTCACATCCCTACTGATGTCAATCTTCTTGTATCCTAGGAAATATATTATGTAAGCCTTCGAGCTTTCAGAGTACCCCACAAATATACCCTTCTTTCCTGAAGGATCTAATTTAGTCCTTTTCTCTTTTGGAATGTGTATGTATACTGGACAACCGAATATTCTGAGATGGCTAACTTCTAGTTTCTTACCGGAGAAGACTTCTTCAGAAGTCTTGTTCTCGAGTACTCTATGTGGAGTACAGTTCTATACATACAACGATGTTTTGGCAGCTTCCACCCAAAGATGCATAAGAAGGTCTTGATCATGAAGAATTGCTCTTGCAGCTTCCATGATAGTTCTATTCTTCCTCTCTGCAATCCCATTATGTTGTGGATTGTAAGGAGTGTACAACTCCCTCTTAATCCCTGGTTCTTTGCATAGCTCTTTGAATTCATTTGAAGTGAATTCTTCGCCATTATCTGATCAAATGGTCTTGATCTTCTTTTTAGTGTGGTTCTCGATCAAGGCTTTGAATTCCTTGAAATTGCTAAACACTTCGTATTTGTTCTTCATGAAGTAAACCCATGTCTTCCTAGAGAAATCATCAATGAAAGAAACATAATATGCATACCCACGTAGTGAATTTAATGACATAGGACCACATACATCGGAGTGGATGATTTCCAAGATTCCTTTTGCTTTGCTTTCACTGCTTGGAAATGTCTTCTTTGTATTCTTTCCTTTCGAACATCCTTTGCAGACCCCATCATGTTTTGCTTGGATTTCTGGAAGACCTTCAACAGCTTTGCTTGCAATAGGTAGTGCTCTGTAATGCACATGTGCAAGCCTTATATGCCAAAGTTCACTTGGCTCTACTGTGTCATGGACCAAGGCTTGTTCTAGATGGCCCTTCAATTTGTACAATCCTCCTTCTTGTTCTCCAATCACTACCGCATCATCGATAGTCTTTCCTTTTGGCCACATGATGACTTGACCATCTATGAATGCAACTCGCATTCCTTTTGCATCTAATGCCAATATGGAAAGGAGGCTCTTATTGAGTCCTGGGACAAACAATACTTCTTTCATTGTTAGAGACTTTCCAGAGTCTAGCTTATAGGAAGATTCCCCACTACCTTTTATTGGATATTGGTAGTCATCTCCTAGCTTCACCTTGTGAGGCGATTCATGTTCTGACAGTCTTACAAAGGATTCCTTGAATCTTGTCATATGTTTGGAAGCCCCACTGTCTATAAGCCAATCATCACTTCCATGAGTAATGTTACCTGTGAGAGCGGAGATCAAAACATATTCATCCTTGCTTGAAGAATCTTCACTTTCATATCTGGTTCTTTTCTTGGATGGTTCATCATCCTCTGCAGCATGAGCATGATGTCTTCTTTTGTTGCTCCTCTTTATTAGTTTTTGTTTCCTAGGAAAATTTCTTGCATAATGTCCTACTTCATCACATGTATAACATATGATCCTAGATAAATATTTTCTAGTGTTATCTTTGTGAGAGTGCTTACCTTTGGAGTTATGAGAGCTTCTTTTGGTTGACTTGGAATGTGATTTGGAGTGTACCATCAGAGCTTGATCTTCACTTCCCATGTTTTCTTCTCGAGCTTCTATCTGAGCTTCTTCTTGAGAGCACTCTTCCCATAGTCTGCTAAACTTGACTAACTTCTTTCTAGCACAGATTCCTTGGATGAAAGAATCCCATGACCTAGGAAGGCCATTCAAGGTAGTCATCACAATCTCTACATTTTCCACTTCTTCATCTACAGCTTCTAGTTGTTCCTTGATCTGAGAAACTCTTGTGAAGTAAGACTGGATTGTTTCTACATTCTGAATCTTCACATTCTTCAGTTGGTTTCTCAAAGTCATCTTCCGGTTTATATTCTTCCCTTCAAACAATTTGGTTAGGGCATCAAACATAGCTTTAGGTGTCTTTAGAGAGGACACATGTGGTATGAGATGGTCCTTTATAGAATCAACAATGATTCTCTTTGCCATAACCAATTTAATCTTATGCAAGGCCTTAGCCTCATCTCCCTCTGGAGCCGGAACCTCCTCATGGATGTAGGAGTCCAACTCATTCTCTTCCAGGACCAGGGAGATCCTATATTTCCAATCTCGGAAGTTATCAGCTCCCTCAAGCTTTTCATCAAGCTTGGTATGGTGAGACATCTTAACTAAGAACCTCAAATGGAAATACAAAATATTTTATATCTTACCAGGTCAAGATGTTGGATCTTAAACTTGAGTTGAAATCCTGGAGAGTTGGTTCAGGAGAAAATTAGGGTTTTGCTTTTCTGGAGTTCTATCCACCCAAATGCCTTGAAATTTATCCCTAACTTTGATTTTGGGGAGGAGATCAATCCATGCCTGGGCTCACTGAAAAATTCCTCTTCTGTGAAAAGCCCTGATTTCTGGCAGTAGTGACAGGTCCAAAATTGAAAAACCTCATAATTGGTTTCTTCTTCGATAGAAATATGCACCCTAAGGAGGAGAGTTATTCCACATTACTTTTGCTGAAAATCTATGGACAGAGATCCACAAAGTAGGAATCCCTAGTTCCTGCAGCTGCACAGTGTCTTCTTCTCAGGTTAGCTCTGATACCATGTTAGTTTTTCAACATTCAAGCTAGCATTATGTTAGGATCTTTAACTAAGAGAATAACAAGTACATCAATCAAACATAAGAGACAATGAACACATTATTTTTTCATCAAGGAAACCATAAATGGAGAAAACCCCACAACTTCCTCAGAGATAGAATCAGCACAAAAGGTAAAACCTCAAAACAATAAGATGCACTCCCGACAGCAGTAACCTTCTTCTTGTCTAGCCCCAGTGTCTTCTCCTTCCTCAACTATGCGCTACACTTGAGTGTGTGAGTGATGTGTTCTAAATAGAGAGGCCAACTCTCTATTTATACTAATCCCGACGTGACTAAAACCCTACTAGGGCCGACCTCTACTTGGAGAGTCTAATAACCCTAGTGCCCCGGAACTGCGGGGACTTTAACCCTTAGACAATCGAAGGGTTACCCACAATGACTTGACATGACTTGTTTACATTATTGATTCTCCCAATCGGAACATCAGGGTATGACATAACATGATAACATCCCAGAATAAACATCGGGTTACAATAGATAAGAAATACAAGTGAATACATTCCGAAGTTACAATTACATCAACAGCATTTATCAGTTGCAGTTATATGTTTAGGATAGCTGGAATCTAACATGTTGTCATATGATTTAAACAGCCTCGTCATTCATATAGAAATATGCCTTGGAAGGGGAAGAAGAAGGTGCAAGCCACGGACGAGGATCCAGAGATAGAGATTATAACACGAGCTGAAGTTATATATGAATATATCAAGGCTGTCATGGGCATCTAACCTGAGTACAAGTTGGGGGAGATCTACCGAATGATCACCAATCAAAGCATCCTGGATACAGGGTTAGAGTATTTACCGATATATGCCAATATAGAGAGATCAACAATCATGAAGGTTTCCACACAATTGGAATTGTTTCCATGTGCAGAAGTAATAGGTTGGATCCTCCCGAAGGCTGATGTAACCAAAATGATTTTTTCTAATACTGAAAGACAAGGTTATGCCACTTATAGCCCAACTTATGTAACTCATGCCTGCAAGCTACCTACCCCTCAGAAGTATCTAATAGAAGAATGGTTAAAAGGTATTGACCTGGATGTTTTGGATAGTGTGCGAAGAATGATGGTTCCCGGGAAGAATTTTCGTACAAGGCCTTATGGGGAATATGAAACTGTGCACCTCTGCACTCCTTATAGGTTGATAGCATTAATGTTGAACAGGGTCTTTGGATAAGAAAATGGAAAGAACTACAAACTGAGCTGGGTACCATTGATTTTCCTTGTGGCCACTCAGGGCACCATTTTTAATTGGGCCAATATAGTATCCAATAG
The DNA here is from genome assembly GCA_001517045.1 of Pseudotsuga menziesii. Taxonomy (NCBI): domain Eukaryota; kingdom Viridiplantae; phylum Streptophyta; class Pinopsida; order Pinales; family Pinaceae; genus Pseudotsuga; species Pseudotsuga menziesii. The sequence continues at coordinate 351,309 of LPNX010398440.1, forward strand.
TTTGTCCTCATGCATAAGCACAGCGCTCGGAGGAGTCTCACAAAATAAGTCAGATTTCTATATCATCTCTTTTCTTATTGATTGTATTCTGTGCACACATTCGTTCCCAGTCCTAAAGTGCCAGTGGGATAAGACCAAAACTCCGGTATATGCTGCATATCAGTTGTTTTAGGCATATAAATATTTCAACCATTATAAGAGTATTTGTGAAGATTTCATAATGCCACTATATAGATTAATCTTTCTTGTTGAGTGTGACTACATGTCTGAAGAAGCCTTGCAGATTGTATAGGATAATGGTCATTATTACCTGACAGATGAAGGCCTGTACCTAAGGATGTTTGGTGGAACAAGGGTTGCTTCTCTTTTACCAAGATATGCCACAGACTATGTTGTTCACAAGGAAGTAGTAAGGCAACTTTACATTGACGGGATTGGTAACTTCCTTTTTTATCAGAAGAAGGTTGTATACCCTCCACTCCCATCCTATGTAGGTAGTTATAAGTTCTCCAAGCTGAAGAGCGCACCAGATTTTGTAAAGGAGTTTGAGTACTTCCACTTTGGGGAAATGATCTTTCATTGAAATGACTCTGAAGATAAGGTTGCTAACTATTGTACGGTCATAGGGGTACATTTTGAGTACACAAAATACTGGGATAAAAATGAGGAAATCTTCTGCAATGCCCGAAATATGACATCCATAAGGAAAAGATTCAAGAAAAAGATAACAACCATGAGCGGCAAGGGAAAATATACTGAGCAGCAAAAGAAGCAAGAAGAAAAAGATGCGAAGAAAAGAGAAGAAGAGGCACTCAAACTATCACAAGAAGAAGAACAGTGGTTAGCAGAAGAAGAAGCTGAGAAAAGGAGAGCCAAAGAAAAAGCTAAGAAAAAGGATCAAGAAGAAGAGGCACAACAAAGGTAGGAAGAGGTTGAGAGGCTAAGACTGGAAGTGGTTGATAGAGAAAGAGACCAGGCATAGAAAGAATCTGAAGAGCTACAGAGAAAAGAGCAGGAGGAACATGAAGATCGTGCAAATTTGGAGCAGACTGAATCTCATGATGATATGACAGAGTCATATGTCCCATCTAGTAGCACAGCCATAGAAGCTCCAGCTCCGACATTAGGGATTGAACTAATCCCTTTCATCCCATCTAAATATCAGGAGGTAGTCGATTTAAATATGATTTTTTATCATAAGAATAAGAAAAGAATTGTCATGAGAACTAAGAAGAAGGTGGACACCGGGGAAAAGTAAGGACTCATGGTCACTGAGAAAACAATCATCCATGGGATTGACAAGGACCCAAGACTTCTTGCAAGGGCAGGTGTAGCTTTGGCCCTTGCAAATGAAGATAATGTGGATAACATAATCACTGATTTGGAACAATATAAGAAGAAGATTGTTCAAACTAAGGAAACTAAAAAGGAAAGAGATGAGGGGAAAAGCCTGAAGAGGAAGCATGAAGATATTCTTAGTGAGATTGAGAAGTCAAAAGGGGCATGCAAAATTTTACAATCTGACAAGGATGCTCTGGTACTATCGGTGAATATCATTGAAGGAGAGAAGAAAAACATCGAGAAGCAGGTTGTAGAAGCTGAACAGAAAGGAGATGCAACAAGCAAGAGAGTATAAGAATTGGAAGCTCAGAACCTTTTACTAAGAGAACAAATTCAAGTGGAAAAGGAGAAGCAGATGGATATCACCCCTTTCTGGAATCAAGCCTTGATGCTGCAAAAGGAGATAAATCAGGTTTTGTTGAGTCTTGCAAGGGAGATGTATAGAATTAAACAAATTGAGGTTATATTTAAAGAACTAGCACTCAACTCATCAGAATTCCGGAAAACACTATCAGAAGTGGTTGAACTTGTAAAAAACCAGTTGACATAGATAGGAACCCATCCAACTTTTCCAGCAAATATGCCTCATAAGTCTATAGGAAGTCTTAAGATGGAGGTGGGCATATTGAATTTCGGGTGTAGAACATCAGTCAAACTAAACACAGCCATTGAAAAAACTATTGAAAACTGTGTTGAATTCTACAGAGGCATACATTTTGTTCATAATCAGTGTATGGTTCTAGCAGGTGCCTCGAACGAAGATTTCCTAGCCAGGGAGGAACATTTGAAGAACCTGCAAGAGAAGCTGCTAAAAGGAGAAGAAAGCATATCCAAGCTCGAAGCTATTAGTGAGGAAGACATCAGAATCTGGATTATACAAGCTTCAGGCCACAAGCTCCTGCTAGAGGAATCTTTGATTCAAAATGTACCTAAAGTGAAGGAAATTGAGTCTCAACTATCAAAGCATGATGTGGTAGTACGTGTATTGGAACCTACAAAATATTAGGTCATTAGTGAAGAGGCACAAGCATGGGGCATTTTTATTAAGACACCAACTAGGCCCATTTAAATTTTTTTATTCACAAGCTGGAGATTATAAAATTTTGTATTTATTCTTTTTCTAGTAATGCACTAAAAGACAAAATTTTGTAAAGGAAGAGTCAAGGAATCCCAAAAGGTTGGAGCAACTCAAGAGTCATTTTTGTAATTTGTATAAGTATAGGTAAAGTAGATAGAGAAAGGACTTTTTCATTGTCATAGTTGTTGAAGCTTATTGTAAGAAAAACTATTTCCTTTTATAATAAAGAAGATGGAATTTTGCTGGAGAGGGTGTTGCATAAGTATCAAAGCATGTTGTGTAAATCTAAATGGAGAATTATTTCTTGTTTAGCAGTATATAAAATCTGTGAGATCGTTCCTAACCTTCTGAACTACTTTTGAGTTATGACTGATTTTGTATTATGTAATGAGTCTTATGTAACAATGAACGATGAATGTTTTAATATCATTGAGTTATCTCTTTGTTAACTTTCTGCTGTATGTATGTATCCTGGATTTATTAGCTATCTATAGAATACTCTATGCAAACTAGAGAGTACATTATTCATTCTTATTTTATATCAATCTTGCTCCTCGGGGATAGGTTAGAATAGATTAGTTTTTATTTTCTGTTACTTGCATTTAATATTAGGTACTTTCATTCCATACCTAAAAGATAAAATATATAAACAGTGGATCGGGCCGCAACCGGTAAAAGAGATTTAACACTTCACCTTAACTCTACAGTAGTCGGACTGCAAACCAAACGGATTCCCCATATCAAACAATAAACGTTCTATTGGGAACGATTAGTGGGGAGAATTCCTACTGTCGGTACCTGGGATTTTTCCAGGAATCAACAAGTTTTTCCATTAATGCATGCAGAGCAACGCGTTTATAAATATATAGTAAAAAATTAAATAAAAACATCAGTGTAAGATACTTTCTAGATTTCTAAATACTATAATCCAATTAACAAAATGTTAAAAGCTTTTCCGGATTTCTAAATACTAAAATGAAATAGTGACTCTAAAATCACTAATTTGAGATAGCCTCGGGGTAGTAGAAGTATTCTTACTTTAGTCTTCCAAGTTAAAGAAGATATATCTTATTATTTTACTAGCTTAACTTGTTTGGAATTTTTATTTTTTATGTTTTTTTATAATTTTTTTATAAAGCATTTTGCTACTCTTGGCGCAACTTGCACGCTTGTAACCAATATGTATTTTATGTTTCAAATTGTCAATGATCAAATCTTATATCATCCATTCTAAATAGCATGGCACAACTTGCACGCTTGCGGCATGTATGTATTTTCTGTTTCAAATTGTCAATGATCAAAGCTTATATCATCCATTCTAAATATCATGTGTTTCTTTTTAGGGTTGGCATCCTGATTATTAATTGTAGATATACAATATCCAATCATCCAGTGAAGCTTCTTCATCCTTTTACTAAGGAATGGACGACTTGTGAGCAAGACATGGCTACAACAGGTAGTAGTAGTGAAGTGGAAGAGGAAGGCGAGGATGGAGAAATGACTGCTAGAATGCAAATGGAAATGGAGAGAGAGCAGGATTCTACTCCTCAACATGAATTGTTTTAGTGGGAAGAATTCAATAGCTCGCTGAGAGATCTCTAGGATCAAGAGTTTGGAGATGAATGAACAAGGCGACACCGAGGTATGGATAGAGGATGCAACGTTGAAGCTTGATGCACTGTTTACAATTGGTGGGATAGAATGTAGCAGGGAAAGTGGGAGTCTTGCTGAATCCATGGCACCTGTAGAGAGCGAGGATAGAAGGAGAAATGAATCAGAGAATGCTTGTGATCATGAGTACACAATTAAAGTTGTTGTTCATCCATTTATGTGCAAGAATCTCCTCAGAGAAATTGTTCTCATGCAACAAGATCTAGTTGAAAATAGAGTCGATACCCGTGAACTGTTAAAGTTTGTCGATGTAAAACGTTAGGTGTGTTTCTAAATACTCAATACAATATATTCATATGTCCCATCGCCTGTAGCATAAGTAGGTCAGTTGTAAGAAGAGCCTTTCTAAACTGTAAAAATATCAATCCACAGAGAGTTCTCTTACAAGATATGTCAAGAATATATTTGTAGACTAACATCAAGTCTTTGAAAATTTCATTACTATCTGAACTATGAAGATAATTGAAAACTTCATTACTATTTGAATTGTGAAGATAAGAGTTTATATTTGAAGACAACACCCAAGAGATTGGAATTCATCTCACGCTTGATCTCAACATTTTTCTCTCCTTGGGTTTACACCCTTTCACTATGTTTACATTACTCATATTGCATTAACGTCTTAATGTTGAGTTACATTTTTTAGTCTCTATGGTTTCTTTTTCTATACTATTTTCAGTCCCATTGATCTACATGGGCATTCCTGGACAATACAATTTCTTTCTTCCTTCCTTTTCACGACATTGGATTTCAATACTTAATGCAATTTTCAACCAAAATGCACAACTAACAGTATTATGAAGATAAATTCTATTCATTTGGAAACCAGGTGAAAAATCTGTTTTAATAATCCAGCCATCTTAACAATTTTTAGCAACTAAATGTGATATACACGGTGTTCCACGGGGACGCATCTCCTAGGGTTGGGGTGCCTCCTGCGCTTCCCACGCTCTAGGGGATGGAAGGCTCCATGGAAAACTTTTCCCAACGCCCTCGTTTCTAGGGAACTTGGAGAAACACATAACAATTTATTTTGGTGTTTTTTTGAAATTACATCGTTATTATTATATTAATATACAAAATCAAAATAAGAAAATATACTTTTAAATAAATAACTAAACAACATTGTCATTGCCCACTTTATTTTTTTTTAATTTGCATGGCATGAAATGACATGACAATCATGAGAATATCTCAAGGCTATTTTCCACACGGACCTATGAATTATTTATATTTATTCAAAAATATTTTATAAATATACAAAATATTGTAAAAATAAAAATAATATAAAATAAACTTATAAAATATATTAAATATATATTGTATTTATTATTTTCATAAAGTGAGTATTTTTATCTTATTAAGAGTTTAATTATGATTAGGTATTTAATGTATAAGAATAAGATAAACAATATAGAAGAGAAGAAGTTTTCTAAGATTTAGTTTAAACTCTAGTCAAAATCACTTGTGATCCATTTAAGCCTACGTTTCTTCTATTTTAATCTATTTAAATAGTAGGGTACACTAGCTGGATTTTTATAAGCACATCAAAGTGTATAGTGTTTTAATTTTCAAGAAAATATAATTAATAAAATCAATTATTTTATATATTAATAAAAAACAAAAAACAAACAATTAATTTTTATATTAGTAAAAAAACAAACAAACTTATATATGATGTTAAATGTCAAACAGATCTAAGTTATCTCATGTCATGAAGCTTTGATGGTCGAATTTTAACTTTTAAACCGTTATTATTTAGCTTCATATCAAGTGGAAAAAAACAACTCCTTCAACAAGTGTTTCCATTACAAAAAAACTAGAATTAATGTGGCTCGAATGCCAAAAACCAATCAAAAACATAATTCCATGCATGTAAGGAATAATAAAAAAGAAATGATCAAAAGAGTACCTTTAATTACAAGGTTGTCCCTTGCAAATATCTTCCCTGTAGTCCCATATACCTTTTGTCTATTCCAAGCGTTTCCTCTTAGCCTCCATACAAAGAAAACAACCAACCTTTCTCAAATCTTATTGGTCATAAAAACGAAAATCTTATTTGCCATAAAAATGTAAATCATAATCAATATATGAAATTACTATGAATTGGGTCTGATCAGCTATCTTAAGTTAATTTAAACTCAAATCAAATATTAAAAGGAAAGAGAAAGGTAGGAGGTTTAGTTTTCCACGAACGACCCACAATTCACCAACTCAAACAAATCAAGGAACCACATCATCTCGTGGTTGTGAGCACCCCTCAACCCTTGGATTCTTTCCCATGTGACGACCCTTGGATATAGGCAAAAATTGCCTATCTAAAGGGAAAGACTAGCTTAGATATATTTTTTTAAAGTTATTAAGTATTATAAAGATAAGCAAATTCAATTTTAAGTTCTAGAAACTACAAAAATACAGCTTAAAAAAATCCCCACCAAAATGCCAAGCTTTTTTTTTTAAATATAAAAAATACCATAAAAAATCATAGTAAAACCAAGTTTTGCTTTTTTAAGAAGTATAAAAAAAACATCAAAAATCATAGTAAAACAAGTTGTTGGAGAACCTTCTATGTTTAGAACACATTCCAACATGTCATTTTGATTTTGTATGGAAGAGATATAATGGTATGAATCTCACGAGTCAGAGACCAAGGAAGCATGCATTTTTAATGGTTTTTGGAACATTTTTCTATACAAAATCAATTAAACAATTATCTATTATTGGTATGTCAATCGAGAAAACATTTTAAAAGATTATTAATAGGACTAGAAAACATTTTTAAAAACCTTACTATGGTTGGTGTAGTTCTAGGGGCTCGTTATAACAAAAAAAAGTTAATGAGTGCGTTAGTGAAGGTTCACATCACCCACATGTTTTAAATCATTGTTGGTACGTTATAGTCCAAGGTATAAAACATATTGCATATGGAGCATGGAGTTCACTAAGGTCCGTGGGCCATAAAACTCTCATGCAGTGCGAAACCTTCGCACCATATTTCAAATTTATATATTTGAAATAAAATGGAGTAGATGCACCTAATGTGAATGTTGGGTGAAAATGTGTACTAAGATTTGACTTTAAAATAAGTGCATGTAATTCAACCTAAGCGAAGATTAAAAAGGAGACCAATGTATGCATAGGTAGTGGCTCGGCAGATGCCTGTGCTGGAAGGTGGGTAACGGTTAGGATATTATGATTGGAATGGATCTTATCTCTGGTTTTAGCAAAAGTCTGTACTTTACTCAGGATCTTAAATCCTACCTTTGTGATTACGGGATCNTGGAAGGTGGGAAACGGTTAGGATATTATGATTGGAATGGATCTTATCTCTGGTTTTAGCAAAAGTCTGTACTTTACTCAGGATCTTAAATCCTACCTTTGTGATTACGGGATCACAACCCTCCAGCATGCGAGGAATCTAATTGGCAACTCACAGTCGTACTAGCTGTCAGTCGAGGATCTGGAGCTGGGAGGTGATTGGAAACTTGTCTGAGATTCATACATCTCGGGCTTACAGCAAAGGGGTATTCATCTTACTGATGTTCCAGACTCATTGCTTTGGTCTCACAATAAAAGTAATGGAAGTGTCATTGCTGCCTTGGTCTATGACTTGATTGTCATTTCTCTTTCGAAACCAAGTATGGATAAGATCATGACAGGTATTTGGAGCCACAATTTTCCCCTGAAGATCAAATGTTTTGTCTGGCTAGCATTAAAGAATAAAATTCTTACTTGGGACAATTTGGTAGGCAGAGGCTGGCATGGCCCTAGAAGATGTTGTTTATGTCACTGCGAGGAAGAATATGTTCAACTGCGAGGCTGGCATGGCCCTTTACTACCGCCATTTTTGAAGCACTGAAAGGCACCTTTCATTTCATGGTCCCTGGCACATTCAACTCCTTGGTTGAGTTCTTCGCTGATTGTATGAGTTATAATCCCTCTCATCTCTACATCCCTTTTTTTGTCTTCTGGTGTGTTTGGAATGCACGCAACAAAGGCATATTCAAGGAGAATTTTTTCACTTCTGGCGCTCTAACCAGCAAAGTAATTTCCTATTTACATAGCTTCCCAGCCCCGGAAAAGAAGAAAAAAGTTAGAAACATAGGCCTTGCTCCGATGCTGGTCTACCCAGTGGGCTTCTTTGATGGTGCTGCAGCGGATAAAAAGGGTGGGGTTGGAGCTTATCTTGCCATCAGCGGTCAACATTTCTTCCATATAGCGTTGGGATGTGGTTTGAGTACAAATGCAAGGGCTGAGTTGCTGGCCCTGTGGGCTCTACTATACTTGGTAAAATTTATGGGCCTTCCATCACTACACATATTTGGGGACTCTTTAGTAATTATCAATTGGGATTTGGGCAAGGCAGCTCTGTCCTGCCTTGCCTTAGACTACTGGTGTGAGGCCATCAGTCAAATGATGCCAAATTTTCTCAGACTAGACTTGCAGCATATATTCAGAGAGCATAACCAATGTGCAGATGGCCTCTCCAAGAAGGCCCTGATGCTGGATCTCGACCTTTGCTATATTACTGAGTTGGATGGTTCAGTTTCTGAATCGGGTAAATTTCAGCTCTTTTGAGCTTGTGTCGGAGCAAGGCTCCTTCTCTCTTATTAGGCACTGTGTGGTGTTATGCTATAGTTTTGTCTCTACATGTTATGGGCTTGTATTGGGTTTCTGGACCTCCTTGTAGGTACCCTTTGTTCGCTCCTTATGCTCTCTGTTTATATGTATGGAAGTCTTGGAGTACTCCTTGGGGCTCTCCTTCCCATGCTAAGTTCAGACCGTTTTTCGGGCACTTATGGTGTTGTATGCTCGGACCAGTATCCTCGGATACGCTAATGTCTGCTTGGTCTCTTACCAGTCGTGTAATATGCCCTTTGATTCTTAATGAATACCAAGGACAGGATTTTTTCTTCTGAAAAAAAAGGTAGTAGTGGGTCCTTTGGGATATTTCAAAAAATGATATTATGTCATTCATATGTCATTTACCCCACTTAATTCTCATCATGCAATTTATAAAGTGGCATTATATTATAAAGAGGTTGTGGGCTTTAAATGATAATTAAAGAGTAACAATACTTTTTTTTTAAAGTAAGGACGTGGGTTATATCCCTATCCATTGCAAAATGTTGCTATAATTAAGTTTTGAAGGTTAAAGAAGAAGAAATACATACATAATGATTGGGATATCTCTGATCTTGAGTATAGTTTATATCTTTGGTCTCGTTTTAATTCCAATTCTAAGGTTAAGTTTAAGGAGATTTTTTTATTTACCATTGGGGAAATTTGAAAAAGTGAAAATAGATTTATTTTTTTAATGATATTAAGTTGTATTCTTTTTGTAAGTATTATAAAGTGAAAACTCTTAAAAAAATTAGGGCTCCAAAGTTGCCTTCGCTGCAGGATAATTTGCTTTCCGATTTCTTTGATGAAGCATAAAAAGATGGTTTGTGCGAGGTTGGTATGGTATTAAAAATTAAGAAGGATTATCAAGTGAATATGTGGATGGGAGTCAATCATGGAACTAATACCAAGGCTGAAATTATGGCCCTTGGGGGATCTTATGGTTTTCCCATAAAAGAGGCATTCTCAATATCAATATATTTAGTGATTCAAGAGTTGTCATTGATTGGGCTTTAGGATCTTCATCTCTCCAACCTATCATTCTTAAACATTGGGTTGCAACAACTCATGATTTGATTTATAGCTTCTCCAACATATCTTTTGTCCATATATACAGGGAGTTAAATAATAAAGTTGATAGTCTCTCAAAGAAGGCCATTGTGGACATGGACGGTTATCTACATTATGAAGAACTCATTGAGGATGAGGATCAGACAGTGGATTTTAGATCCTATTATGTTTTCTAGTTTGGGATACTACTAGCCTTTTATGATTTTGATGACCTTTTCTAGGATGGTTTTGGTATTGTATCGATCCATAGGAGTTTTGAATTTTGGTAGACATGATGGAAAGGTGGAGTAGTATAGTTAGTATGTGTAGTAAATGAAGGCAAGCTCATAAGATGGTACTTGTTGTAACTTTGATTCATTTTTTAAGAACAAGTTACTATTTTTCCATTTTTGAGAAAAATAAATACATAATCAACAAAAGTTTATGGTAGCAATGGAGCAAAGATGATTAAAAATAAAAAGGACATCAAAAATTGAATATTTTCATGGAGCATTGGTATTACAACAAAAACAAGACGTGTTTCTTCTTCTCCTCTTCTCTTTCCATGTTCATTCTCCCTGCATGCCCAAGAGGCAATTTTGTAATCATTGTATGAGCTTATATAGTATATAAATGAATCATGAAAGAGACATAGTTCTCTCTTGAGACCCTATGTCTATCATCATGGAACGTATTTTAATGAAGCATGCCATAGGACAAGTAATGAATGAACCCCTTGTGACATTCTACGTCAGCGTTTATGAATGATGGAGGATATAAGTGAGTTAAACCCCTAATGTCATTTCCTTTCTTCATGTGAACATTTTTGGTGTAATGGGTAGTAAGACAAGCTTAAGACAAAGCTACTTCTAAGAGCTCATGGGTCTCATTTATGTTCTTTATTAGGAAATCGTATTTTGTGTAAATTAGTTCTTGGATACGTTGCATTAATGAAATAAAGCTCATATCTGGTGCCCTTGTATTTAGTGTGTTGATTTGCTTCATGTGAATCCTTTTAAACTTGTTAGACCTGGTTTAAATGACTAATAAGCCTATTGTCTATAGTTTTTAGCCATGGGAAATACTTTGTAACAACCCTCTCTTAACAACAAATGTCCTTTTCCTTGAGTTAGTTGTCATTCATATTCAGATTATGGTATTTATGGTTTAAAACATCATTCCTATGGATAAAATCTGTTGAACCCTTATGTTATTTAGCTTCCTAGTCACTCCCAAAACTATAAATCAAATATTTATATGTTGTTTTAATAAATTGTAGAGGAAAACACACCACCCTTCCCCTGCAATAATCCACTTTGATATTCATACACACACATCTTTAATACATTCTAAGGATACACTCCTTGGCTCAAGAATTGGCTTGAAATCCTAGAGTAGCACATGAAAGTGCTTTTGCACATTATGTCTCAGGATTCACCCTAGTGAGAGTGGGAATGACCTTGGGGACAACATAAGTTCTAACATCATTACCAAGGGAATATTTCTCCTAACAAATATAAATACTAATATTGGTGACTCCATTGTTGATATACTTAATCTCTCACCACATGCATTGAATCTCCTCTCTGTCTTGATATTCTTGCCATAAAACATGTTGTGTGGCCTATATGGGGTGTGAGATTCTAGGTCAAAGCGGAGAATGAAATAATCCAGATGGTTGAGAACACATATATGTATCATAGATTGGGTAGATATATTAGAGTCACATATTTGTATAGGCACAAACTAAGCTAAATGAAAGCAAAGCATGGATATATGTATTGACCTAATCATGTACATGGAGACCTGGGTTCAAATACCAATAGCCTACCATGAACAAAAACTTATAGGTAGCTACCCTTTCCTCCCTTGGTCATGATCCAGTTAATGTTTATGTAACATAAATAGTAGCTCTAATATCACGTGGAGAGAAGCACATGTGTAAAATATATATTTCATTTGTTTATTCCATGTGATGATTATAATGATGCACAACCTTATCCTTTGTACAAATATAATTAAGAGTCTTGAATCTTCATAGGGGTCAAAGATTACAATAGTTTGTTAAGAGATTATTTTCCTACATTTAACCATTATCCTAATTGGGTAATTACACAACTCTTCAATTAGAAGTTTAGGAGAGGGGGAGAAAGAGAGGAAGAGAAAACAAATAGGTGGGGAGGGATAGGGAAAAGAAAAAGGAAAGGAGGGGGGAGAAAAAGAGTGTTGTATTTATGTTATTACTGAGAGGGGGTGAATCAGTAATAGTGCAGATATATCTATTATTGAACGTTGACATATTTTACCAATCAAAACTCTTCAGCAACAATAGCAACAAATACAACAATACACAAAAATCTGAAAATAATTGTATATATATAAATATATATGTATGATTACATCAATGGGAGATTGCAATTTTCAAACATGAGCACCCACTCATATTAGGTGTTGTCCTGGTCCCCAACTACAATCTGCGAGTTGTTGGCACTGACTTGCAACAACTTCAATTTACTCGAGCACCAACTCACAGCCTTCAAGCACCAACCTGAACATATATCTGTCTGACTGCACAAAATACGACTTGTGGCTTCAAGATCTGACCTGTGGACAAATGTGCTCTCCGATTGTGGAAGCACCAACTTCTAATTGTGTTATCCAGCACCGAATGGAAGGAGTCTACGACCCCCTGAGTTTTATCCACTTCAATATAAAGGATTCTACAACAACCCAATTGTATTTACCAGCTGCAACTAGAAGGAGGCTCCAGACCCCTAGGTTTTATCTGCACCAACAAAAAGGATGCTACAATGCATTATTGTATTCTCCAACACCAAATGGAAGGAGGCTCCAACCCCCTAAGTATTATATACACCAATATAAAGGATGTTACAACACCTTGATTGTATTCTCCATCACCAACAGGAAGTATGTTGCAACCCCCTGATCCTTGCCCCATCCGACCTCCATGATATGAAATAAGATTGCATTAAAAAATGACAAATACAACATACCTTATCCTTGTGGATGTCCTCACAATCCGCAACTATTGTAACTTCTTCTATCTGCGTCTCAGTATCTGCATTTGAACGACAGTTTCCAAAACCATGTTGTGTAATAATTATGGCAATCCGTGTCTTTTCTACGGATTTGCAATTTGTGTTTGAATCCTGAACAGAGTTTCTAGCTTAGTTACTTCCATTGTCCAACAGTCTACGTCTGTTACTGAGCAATAACATCACACATCCAAAATATGTGTATCCTATTCATATAACATACTTCTATGTTTTCAACATATGTTATTTTGAGCACTTAGGCTTTGCTACATAAAGATACTTACTATGATCAACAAGCCATTGATACCCCAAAGAATTATGAAGCTTGTCTAATCATATTATCTTTGATCTTCATTCTTCACAAGCTTATTTCACCACATCCATCTCATGCTTATTTATAGTCCTTTTATCTCAAGAGATGTGTCCACTTGGTGAATTTCCTTATCCATGGGTAACACCCCACTAGTTTGTGTTTTCCATAAGTTAAGGTATGCATCGTCATGCCACTTATTGCAATTCATCTTTGTGTGGTGTATGGTGCACTTATGCCAACGTCCTTGTGGGATTTCTCCTCATGGGTTCATAACTCATATTTTCCTTTACAATTCTTTGTACCACATACCATTTTCCTTATGGTACTTTTACACACGAGTTTGTCTTCCTTCATTCATAAGTCTCACAAATGGTATTTGCGCATGTGTGCCATTTTCAATGTTATTTTTTATGGATTATTGTTTTCACGCTTGTGACCAATGTCATGGTGGGATATTTTATCTCATGTGATCTCCACATTCTCCCATATGTATTTATTTAAGATGGATGAGTGTGAGGAAGTCTTCAGCTGACATCTGATTCTTGACATTAGATCCTTTAACCATTTGGAATCTAATCATTTAATATTTTATCCTTTTACATCAATGACAATACATGATCAAAAATCTCCCCCTTTGTGATTTATGTCAACACTGCCTCACATGACATCACCTATCACAAACTCCCCGTGAAGGTGAGCTTTTCTTCTGTGCGTCAAAGGATTCTTCAGTGATCATGCTCTTGTATCCTTTTCGCAAATCTATATTCTGAATTTTTAATTTTGTCATTACTCCCCCTGTCATTGGGATATTCCTGTTTGTCTTTCTCTCCCCCTTTGACATCAATAAAAAAGGGACTCTCTTCTTTGTTGACTCGCCTGGATTAGTGCTCATCTCTTCTGGTGTTCCAGGTCACATATAATTCATTTTTGCGTCAAATACATGGAGCTGACTTGTTCTATTTTGCCACAATTTGTGAGGCAAAGATTATTCCTAGTTTCCCTCTTAGATACTCAAAGGTTTCTCGAAGAAGAAACTTTGTAAATATGTATGCAACTTGTTCCGTTGTATCTACATATTATAACTTGACAGCATTTTAACAACCTATTCCCTTACAAAATGATATTTAGTAGGGATGTGATTGGTTTTTTAGTGCACTATCAGATTCTTTGCGATATTCATCGTGCTTGTATTGTCGCAGAAAACATATATGGGATGGTAATATTCTACTTGGACATATTTTTTGGTTTTCCTCATCCACAACACTTGTGCACAACATGTTGTTGTGGCAATGTACTCTACTTATGTAGTTGACAGGGATACTGAGGATTGTTTCTTACTTATCCAGGAAACTAAACATTTTCCTAGGAAGAAGGCAGCTTCGCTTGTGCTCTTTCTATCATCAATGCTTCCTACCCAATCCACACATGTGTATGATTCTAATGTCTATTCACTACTACATGGATACTATAACCCAAGATCCAGAGTCCCTTTTAGATATCTAAATGATTCTCTTTGTTGGATGAACATGTGTTTATTTTGGAGAATATTGAAATACTGTGACTAGACCTACAACTTGCATTATATCAGGAATTGAATCTATCACATATAGCCGGATTCCAATCATTGACCTATAGAGTTTTTGATATACCTCATTTGCTTCATCATCATAACTTAATTTGCAACCAATAACCATGGGAGTACACACTGGTTTACACTCCTCCATATTGAATATTTTCAGCATTTCCTTTATATACTTAGTTTGAGAGATGAATATGTCCTCTTTTAGTTGAGATATTTTCAATCCTAGGAAGAACGACAATTACACGAGCAAGGATATTTCAAATTATTTTTGCATGTTCACAATAAAATTTTGACTAAGGTTGTCATCACTGCTTCCAAAAACGATGTCATCTATATATACCTCAATCATACTTATGTCTTTAGCTTCAACGTTTATGTACAAATTGTTGTCTACATTACCATTTTTGAAGCCTTAATGTTGCATATATTTATCTAGCCTTGATTATTAGGCTCTTGGTGCTTGTTTCAATCCATATAATGCCTTTTTCAATTTGGAAAAATAGTTCTTATTGTCTGATAGAGAGAATCCTTCAAGTTGTTCTATGTATACTTCTTCTTCTAATTCTCCATTCAAGAAGGTTGATTTGACATCCATTTGATACACTATGATATTCTTGGAGCAGGAATAAGCTTAAACATTCTAATTTCTTCCATTTGGGCTATTGGAGCGAAGGTTTCCTCAAAATATATTCCTATAATGTGTGCATATCATTTGCGTACTAACCTTGCCTTGTTCCTTACAACCTTTCCTTCCTCATTCAATTTGTTTCTAAAGACCCATTTTGTTCCTATAGAATTTTTGTCTTTGATTCTTGGAACAAGTTCCCAAGTTGGATTCTTAACAATCTAATTCAGTTCTTCTTCCATGGCCTTTATCGAGTGCTCATTTGTTTTGGCTTCATTAAATCTAATAGGTTCTATCTGAGACGATAGTGAAAAATGTACCTGTTTAGTGCCATCAGTTAAGAGTCTTATCCTAGTTCCTACACCATCATTTTTCTCACTTATAACCAGATCCTCTTAGTGATTCTTTTTTACGAATCTTGGAGTTTTTGTATCTGGTCGGCTTATTTCCTCTGCTCCACTTCTTAAAGCAAATTCCCTTGTTTCTCGATGGTCCTTTCTTCATTTTGTGTAGCAGCACTTCATCTATGTCATATAAAGATATATCTCTTTACATAATAATGATAAGGTCAATAGCCATATTATCAAATTATCACTGAGGATAGTCATCACTCCATGCTATTTGTAAATGTGAGTTGACTTATTACTGTTATCTAAGGAAAATTGTCCCACTTGAAATAACCCATTGGTGGTCCGTAAGGGGGAACACTTCCACTTATGCTAGATGCATTTAGGTTTTGGGTTATTAACATGTTTCCTTACGTTAGAGGAAGACGAGCTCTTAAATAATCAAAAATAGTTTTAGGTGTTACTCTAGGACCAAAAAACAGTTTCAACCCCCTATAGTATCATGTCATGTCCCCAAATTTTTAATTCTAATTTCTTGATGAAAATAATTAAATTTGGCCTAAAGTTATTTATAAATTATTAATGTGGTGGCTTGGGTCATTAATTTGTAATTTATGAAGCCAGTATTTACTTATTAATACAATATTAGACTAAATTGGTCAAAGTGGGTGTCTAAGAGGTTGAATGGGACCCATGTGAGGTCTCTCTCTCATAAAAATAGGCAAAAACAATAAAAGCAACAAAAACTAGAAAAAGAAAAGAAAAAGCAACGGTTACAAGATTTTTCAAATAAAAGCATTGGAAGGGAATAGAAACAACCAAGAAATAAATCATAACATCATTAAAAAGCTACATGGCCTAAATTTGGATAGAGAGGGCACACTCGTTGAGAGAGTGAGTCCACATGTACTTGTAACTCACTCAAAAATCATTACTAGCTTTTATGGTTCGAATTGCAAGGTAGAGGGCACGTGAGGAAGAGGAAAAGCATGTAGGAGTTTATAAAGGAAGGATGAGTGCACCAGTGGGGTTTTTTGGGGGTCATATTCACTTTTATTCAAGATATTTTTCTTCTAAATATAGGATTTGTTCCTCTAGTTTTCATTGGGAGATGTGCCCCTTTGCATATAGTAGTTGGTTGGTACAATTTACAATCATTTTAGTTGGTAAATGAGAAGCAGAACACCCATTTGTTCTTACAGATATTTAACAACAATTTTTTATCTTTTGAAGGTTGAATTTTTGTTTCATAATGGTGTGGTCATGTTGTAGTAGTTCCAATAGCAACAAAAACTAGTTTATAGTGGGTTTTCCAGAACTATTTTTAGATTATGTGTGCATGGTTGACGTGGGAACACCTGTTGTAGTTAGTAGTAGATCTAGGATACCTATTTTGTATTCTCTCTCTATATTAGGTGGAAGGTGCACCAGTGGATAGAAGGTCTAAATTTGGAGGTTGAATATTCCAAAAAGACCTAATTTTGTTGTATAGAAACCATTCCCTGGAAGCATAGTTATTCATCAAATTCTTCTACATATTTTTGGGAATGTCTATAAGGTTTTGTATTAGATTTCTTAGTGGTATGTATCTGAAAGGGAATCCATGAATGTACTAAAGGTTCCTATCCATTTATAATACAGTATGAATTTCCCAAGACTTACAGTTCATCTTCTATTGCTATATTTCTCTTGTAAAATGTATGCATTCTATGGCAAGTCAAGTCTAGTTTCTATGTTGAAATATTTCATACCTTGTTCTAGAAATTAGTCTATGAGACATTGAGATTAATTAGGATATATTTGGTTCTGGTGACTAAATTATCTTATAAATTATAGTCTATTCGGTTGTGTTTGGAATACCTGATAAAAGTAGTGTCTTGTGTCCAATTTCTGTGGTTTGTGCATCTAGTTTGAGGTTAGTTTCTAGAATATCCTCTATCATGATTTTATGGAGATGAGCATGTTTATCAAGTATTAAATGTATGAACTTTATTATATAAAGTTAATTCCAGTATTGCAACAGAGTTGGAAGAGTCTCCACATAATTCTTTGGGAAATTGCCTCTGGTCATCTGGGTCTACCCAAATGGTCTACCCAGGTGTGATGTACTATGAAATGTACAATATGTCGAAGTAAATCCTTATGGTAATACAATTTTAGATTATTTATGGGATTTAAAACCTATACCATTATGTAAGGATTATTTTTTCTAGTAGGAAACACTTTTTATTTCATTTGAAAAGGTTTCCAAATGCCTGAGTTATGAACCTTTTACCAAACTAATGTATCTTCAGTCATAAGTTAGGACATAGTCTTGAGTTTTAGTGTCCCAAGATTCCTTAAAATATATCTAGATTACATATTAGGATTATCATGTTATTAGGTATGTGTTAGGACCCTTTCCATGTGCTATATCTGAAAATAGTTTGGGTTTGGTGCCATTTGGAGCGAGTTGGAAACATACAGATTCTGGTTTGTAAAAGATAGAATTTGCACCTAGTTTCAATTATTTTGGATTTGGTATCTGTGGTTTAGTTAGTCTATCCATAAATCAGATTGGGGATACTACATTTTTATCATATAATGTTCCTCTACACCTATCCAAATATTTATTGTAAAAAATAAGAAATTTGAAGATAAATTGCAGAACATAACTTTCAGTTGAAGAAGAATTGCAGACATGTCTCTAATTGGTGATGATGATTTGGAACTGGAACAATATGCATGGGAAAAATTCATTTATATATATGGATGATTTATAATTTTGTATGAGGAGGATTATTTCTCATGTGAAATTATATGCAAGGATGATAGGATGAACACTTCCTCAATGGAGAGTATTGTTGATGGCATAGTATTCTTTGGAGTACAATCAATGGAAGTGAATCCTTTTCAGTACTTCTGAGAATACCAATGTCTATAAAAAATATCTAGGCCATCATTCCATTCCAAGAATTCTTCACATTCAAGAGACTGTTCCAGAATGGGAATATCTCTAGCAACACATACCAAATAAGGGTAGCACATATTGTTGAGAATGCTTGCAAAAAAGTGGAGCAAAAATTGCAGTAAAATGGAGCATCTAGAGGTTCAAAACATGGTAAATATATAGTCATGGTTCAATCTAAAAATAATTCAAAGGAATGCAAGGACCACAAAATGGAAGAGCATGCCAACACAAATGAACCACTTAGAGAGGATGAGAATGTGCCATAAAGGCATGAGCAAAATTTTGATTTTTGCATAAGTCACTTTTCATTGCATCCCTCTGAAGTACCTTCCACTTCATACCATGAAAGTGATATTGAAAAGGCTTATAATTTTAACTTGTATGTTAAGAATGCAACATGTTCTATGGATATATGCCACACACAAATTGATATTAGGTATCAACCATTAGAAGGATTAAACTTAATGGAGGATCTTCTTTATGAGCCACATAATTTGAGTGGATCACTAAAGGAGGACCAGGAGAAGCTCATGGAATACTTGAAGAACTTTGTAGATACTAATTCCTTGGTAAAAGGCTATTGTTGGAAATATTTAGGGTAGGATTTGCAAGGAGAATCTTTCTTGGAAGAGTTCAAATCACTTAGAGAAGTAGTGGCCAATATGAAAGAGAGTTACTTGAACCTACTCTCAAATCGAAATCAATTTCTTTGGTTTGCAAACATGTACTACCATTCACTCAAAAAGGAAGAAGAGAATCATAAAGGCTCACTAGTGAGTTGGAGGCCATCAGTGATTCTTTGAAGAGCACACATGAATCCCTTCAAGACTCAAGAAAGCATATTGATCAGCTTCGCAAGCATTTAAGTACACCACATACTCCATCATACATGGAATATTATCATGTGCACATGGAAGGAAACACATTGGGTTTGATGGAGGAACCTCATGTGGATATTGAACATGAGGAAAATTCATATTTGCATGTGCTTATGAAGAGCAAAGATGTAGACAGTTTGGCTAAGAAATTTTTGATATGTAGAAGGACATATTGGAGGACTTATATATGGGAGAGATAGCTAAGGACATGCCATTTGAGTTTTCTAGTAGTGGTATTTGTTTATCCAAGGATTGGGTAGAAAACTACATCACCAAAATGGAGGTTCATGGATGCACACAACATGCTTGCAATGCATGCCTTGAAATAAATACCTCATGAAAAACCATTATGGGAAGAGGACTTCACTTTAAAGGATATGGATGATCACATCCCATTTGGATCAACAAACATTGTTTTTTATTCACTCAAGGATTGGATGGATGAATGCATCATAGAGATGAATAGTCATGGAGATTTCGAATCACCTTGTGAAAGAAAAACAACTTGCATTCGTGGAATGTGGGATGCAACAATTCATGCAAGAAGTTAGCTTACACATCAAGAGGTCCAAAATTGATGGATCTAATGGCAGAAGTTTTCAGGAGCATTGGAAGTGATGGGATTCCAATATGATTATGGTATCCTAGCATCATTTGGAATGACCCATTTTTCCAAGTGATCAAGATGTTTAGCGTAGTGTTTCATAAGCAATGGGATCCTAGCATTCCATGGAGTGACAGATTGTTCTTGGTGGAATTAGAGTTTGATAGGATTAAACATGTTTAGTGGGATCCAGGAGGGTGAGCCAAAATTCATTTCCATAAGTTTATCCATGCTGAGTAGTAGTCTAGATTCTTGCATAGGAAACCATATGGTGTATTGAAGTATTATCTTCTTGATTGGTGTTTTGGGATTCCTCATGAGGCTCTATATGTTGACATCGGGTAGAGTAGAGGGGGAATTAGAAGACACTTCTCAATTCTTAGATTCATTTGGGACCCATGAATCATTCTTGGTCTCAACTATTTCAGCTAGAATATGCATATAGTAGTGTGTGGGACAATGCCATCTATTGAGAAGGATGTGATGCATAAGGTTAAGTACCTTCCCAAGATTTATCTCATTATCATCAGTTTTTTGGGGAACAAGGAGTTCTGTAGAATACAACTCCTTGTGTCCAATGTGTCTATCATCGATTCTCATGCACGAGCATTGGCTTAGCTAGTGCACCTATGGATTCACCATCTTACACGAGAAGAGCATACACCAATCAATTTGGTAAGATTTTGTTGGTTCTATTTGATGAATTTTGGTTCATGGCAAGATGTTGGGGAAGAACTCTTTTAATTTGGAAGCTATGTCATATACTTGGGTAAAGCAATCATGGAATCATACATTGTTTGAATATGAATTTGGAAGGGTTGATATTTTATGTCTTGATTCTATGGTTGAGCATGGTAAAGTTGGTGCCCACATGAAGGGAATCCATCCTATCATTATTCATTCCAATTCCATGGATGTGAATAAGTTGGAGAATGGTGCACCATGTAGAGGATCCTTCCAGTTCACTACACATATGGTTTTCTAAATAAGGAAAGGAGTTTCTTGTTAGAGTTAGAACTTTAAAGGGGTTTACAAAAGGATGAAGAAGGCGATGGAAATTTTTCCAATGTTTGCCTCATCAGGTTTAGCTCCACCATTTTTTATTCAAGGTAATGCTTCAAAATAAGACAAAGGAGTGATAATGTTGTAGTACTGTCACCCTGGTTGTTGAATATTCAAAGAAGGGTGAGTGAGATGCTTTCATGGAAAAAGCATGGAGGATTGAAGTATGTGAAAGGGTGAAACATATTCCAAAGTTATGACGAGGAGCACATTAATATGATTGATTTTCCACAACCTCTACCACTTTAGAAGAAAAATTGGATCTGTTATCATTCCTATTGTTTCAAGGAAGGATTGGCCATTTTGCATGCCTTGGTCAAATTCATTTCCCATATTGCAACTCAATTAGCCATGGAGAATTACAAAACCATGGTGGTATTTTTATGAGATTAGATGGGATAGTAGATTCATAATCCAAGGAATATTTTCAACGTGTATTCAGGAGGATACCAATGACATTAATTTATATAATCAAACATTGAGTAGATCTTATACACAATCATCACTAAGGAAAAAGAAGAAAAGTCAGGGAGCAAAAGTTAGAAGGAAGAACAAAAATTACCACTCCATAATTAAATTGCTTGAGGACAAGAAATATTGGGTGGAGCGGACTATCATGTCCTTGAATTTTTAATTCTAATTTCTTGCTTAAAATTATTAAATTTGGCCTAAAGTTATTTATAAATTATTTATGTGGTGGCTTGGGTCATGAATTTATAATTTATGAGGCCAATATTTATTTATTAATGAAATATTAGAATAAATTGGTCAAAGTGGGCTCCTAACAGGTTGAATGGGACTCATGTGAGGTGCCTCTCTAATATAAATAGGCAAAAATAATAAAAAGAAACAAAAATTAAGACAACAAAGAAAAAACAACAATTACAAGATTTTATTTATTAAGACAACAAAGAAAAAACAACAATTACAAGATTTTTCAAATAAAAGCATTGGAAAGGAATATAAACAACCAAGAAAGTAACCATAACATCATTCAAAAGATAAAGGGACTAAATTTGGATAGAGAGGGCACATTTATTGAGAGAGTGGGTCTACTTGCAATTGTAACTCACTTAAAAATAATTACTAGCTTTTATGGTTCAAATTCCAAGGCAGGGGACACATGAGGAAGATAAAAAGAATCCAACAGTTTACTAAAGCAGGATGAGCGTACAAGTGGGTTTTTTTTGGTCATTTTCACTTGTATTCAATATTTTTTTCTTCTCAACCTGGGATATTTGCCCCTAGTTTTCATTGGGAGATGTGCCCCTTTGCATATAGTAGCTGGTTAGTATGATTTGCAGTCATTTCGACTAGTAAATGAGAAGGGAAACACCCATTTATTCTTACATAGATTCATCAACGTATTTTTATCTTTTGTAGGTTGAATTTTTGTTTCAAAATGGTGTGATCATGTTCCATTAGTTGTATTAGTAGTAGATATTAGTTTATAGTGGGTTTTGGAGAAATAGTTTTCAGATTAAGTGTGCTTGGTTGAGGTGGGTGCACCTGTGGGATTTAGTAGTGGATATGGGATGCATAATTTTATGTATTCTCTCTATATCAGGTGTAAGGCACACCAGTGCATTGAAGTTATGAATTTGGAGGTCGAAATATGCCATAAAGGCCCAATTTTGTGGTGTAGAAACCATCCCCTAGAAGCATAGTTATTCAACAAATTCTTCTGCAGATTTCTGGGAATGCCTATCAGGTTTTGTATTAGATTTATCTATGGTTTGTAGATGAAAGAGAAGAAATGGATTTACTAAAGTTACCATCCTTTTATAATAATAAATAGTGTGAATTTCCCAAGACTTAGTGCTAATCTTCTCATGCTATATTTCTCTTGTAAAATTTCTGCATTCTATGGCAAGTCAATTCCAATTTTTGTGTTGAAATATTTCATATCTTGTTCATAAATCAATTTTGACCCACTAGGATTAATTAGGATGTATTTGGGTCCTGTGATTGAATTAGTTCATAAATTAGATTCTATTGGGTTGTGTTTGAAATACCTAAGAAAAGTAGTGTCTTGTGTCCATTTTCCATGGTTTGTGCACCTAGTTTGAAGCTAGTTTTTGGAATATCCTCTGTCATGAGTTTATGGAGATAAGCATATTTACAAAGTATGAAATGTATGAATTTCCTGATATATAGTTACTTCCAATATTGCAGCAGAATAGAAATATTCTTCACATAATTATTGGGGAAATTGCCTCTGGTCATTTGCGTCTACCCAAATGGTTTGCCTAGGTGTGATGTTCTCTTAAATGTGCAAGATGTCAAAGTAAATCCTTATATTCGGAACCTTTATAAGTATTTTTTGGCTATGGAAAATATCCCAAATTTTTAGTATTATTGTTTCCAATAGGAAACACTTTTTATTTCATCCTAAAAGGTTTCAAAATGCCTGAGTTATGACCCTTTTACTAAACTGATGTATCTCCAGTCATAAGTTATGACATAGTCTTGAGTCTCAATGTCCCAAACTTCCTTAAAATATATATAGAGTCTGTATGAGGGTCATTCATGTTATCAAGGATGTTGTAGGACCCTTTCCATATGTCATATCATATAACATTTTGGGTTTGCTTCCATTTGGAGTGAAATGGAAACAACCAGATTTTGGTTTATAAAAGCTAGAATTTGTACCTAATTTCAATTTTTCTGATTTTGATCCTTGTGGTGGAGTTAGTATCTCCATAAATAATATTGGGGATACTAAATATCACCAAGATACCTGGTATCCCTTATTATTCATCATCGTTGAGGCTAGGCAGAGGTCATGTGGTATCAAGTATCCACTACTATTTAACTCCATACATGAAACCATGATATTATATCCGGTTATAGTTTTCCCTAATACATGAAAACAAAAGAAACATTCATGATACAAAATGAGATACTATACAATTTTCCATCTATCATTGTATTTTTTTTGGAAAATTCAAATCATGGATTAACCCGATTTTAGAGATCCATTGGTTTAGTGATTTGGGGTCTTGAAAGTTCTAAAACTTATTTTCGACATTTAATGACCATTTTTTGGGTGAAGGATTTTTAAACAAATATTTAACCTTTCAATAATGGTTATACTTTCTTAAATACTTTCAATTAGTTAAATAATACTTCAATTAGGGTCTCTATGAAGTAGTTATACCTTTTGCAAGTTGACTTATGCTTTGACCACTATAGTTTTAAATAGATGCTACGTTAGTGATCATTACTAACTTGTAAAGTTGACCTATGATTTAACCACCATTTTTATAAATAGATGCTAAGATAGAAATCATTACTAACACATTAATCTGTTCATATGTGGACTTTAAATAAGATTATAAAGGGTCCTAATCCCTAACCCATTCCATATTTGGTACATGCAAAAACACTAATTTATTCCTATACCAATATAGGTTAACAATTGAGTTCATATGGATGAAAGGGGTTTTGTTCCTATAATATAATTTGTTGTTTCATAGTTTAATAACATAAAGGAATGGGATATAAAACTAGGATAAAGGAATTAATCCTGGTGGGTTAGCTCAAGTGGTTGAGTACTATAAAATATTGGAAGAAAAAGGTCTTGGGGTCAAATTCCCGGGTGTCTATGCATAAAAAGGGCCTCACTCAATGTCCCCACTAGGTTAGGCTCCGTAATTAGAGCCGATGGTTTACCCCGTCTACTATCCATAAAATATGGGGAAGTATTCAGAGGGTTTCCCCACGATGTATTCCTTTGAAAAAAACAATTAGAATAAAGGAATACATTGATCTTATAGTAGCCTTTGATAGACCACAATATCTATTAATATGTTCTATAGTGAGACAATATCACTTTGTACCTTGCATTATAATCTAAGAAAAAAAGAGAGCGACACAATTCTCATGTCTTACTAAGTTTTCCCATTTCATATTTCCTACAGTGCATCTTATGTTCAACAAGTTAGTGGTGTACTCTACTTTTATTGTTTTTTTTTTTCTCTTATGTTCTTAGTTCAATTTAATAGTTTGAATGGTATGCTTTTCATATTGCATTTTAATCATAAGTAATAATTGTATATGCTACTACAATATGATGTAGAATCACTATAGTCATTCTTCTTTGTTCCAAATTCTTTTGCTAATGTGTGTTAGAATACTTAACGCATTTGCGTCATTTTTCACATAGCATGTATGATGCTCAAAAAATTCTAAAGTTTTATTATTTTTCCTTGCATCATCTTAGTGTCGATGCACATCATAATACTGTCATAAATGTGTTGTAAGGGTGTCACTCTAATCTATCGTGCATCAAACTCATGATGTTATGTTGCAAAATTGTCTCGTTCATAAATACAAAGCATCATGTTAGTGTCATTATAGTGTCGTGATATTGTGTTCAATAAAATCACATGTTATGAAGATGTTTTCATATTTGCACACAGTTCTAACAATATTCTTCTAGAAATATCCATTTGATCATAAACAAGAGTGTAGTCTACAGAACCTAATATGACGAAGCAATGGGTCACTATAAGGGAACAATAGAACTTGATGTGAAAAATGTAAGGAAACTGTAAAGGTGGGGGAGATAAGAGAAAAGAAATAAACCAATGAGGGGAAGGTTCAAAGTAAATGCAAAGGAAGATTCAAACTCCAAATTTCTAAAATGTCCCCCATCCTTTGTTTTACCCATAGGAATACCCATCCCACAAAATGGTTGTTTTTTGTTCCACCTTCTACATGTCTCTATACGAATGTACATTAAAAGTTTGAGCTAGCATGGTTCATATCAACCAATTTGATTTGCCAAATTTTCTTGTACATGAATAATAATACCATATCTTATATGATTTGATATATTCTTGAAATGCATCACACTCAACATGCCAAGTATATTACAATAGGGGATAATACATGCATTTGCATGAATATATTAGCATATATAATTTTTTATCATTCTCAAGCATTGGAATATTTTGAAAATTTTGAAAGGAAGCTTCTTGAATGTTCTTTTTCAGATAACCATTCAATGGAAATCAAAGTAGTAAGTTTTCATAGTGGTGAGAGTTACATCAAATGTATTTAGTTTATGTATTCTTATTATACATAATCCTAACATTTATTCTTGAGGTGTAGATGAAACACTGTCTATTTTATGAGTTGTTTTCAAAGTGATGTTTCATGATTGTGTTGAGTATCTATGTGATATTTAAATGGAATTCATTGAATTCCTAAGTAAAAAGTCAAACTTTGATCCTTGATGTCATTCATATTTACAGATAAATATATTGAACGATTTAGTTGTGAGAGTTATCATGTGTGAATTCTAGTTTGATTGTGGGCACATAGAGGCGATGGAGGATTCTCTACATGAACTATTATATATGACTTCGAATTAATAAAAATATTGAAATAGAATCAACAAACATATGTTAGGCTATTTGAGTCCACTATATTGCCAACTACTAATGATCCATGCTTATATGTTATTTTGAAAGAGTTTAACACTAACATTGATGGTATTAAAGATAAATTGGATGAAAAAGGTATCATTTTGGCTTGTTCTACGTTTTTGTGTCTATTAGAAAATTATTTGAAATAATGTTCAAAGTTTTTTTGAAAATATTGAGGTTTGTAATTCAAAAACTACTCATGTTGTAAATAATTACTATTTTGAACATGAGATACTTAATATTTTAATTAATTAGTTTCTAAAGGTTGTGGGATATGGGAAGATAATTATTTCAACTTCATTTTGAGTTACTCTTTTTACCAATTAGTTTGATACTGTATTATCAGTACCATGAATGCTGTTCATTCATACGATGCTGAGAAATTCACAACATTTCAAAATGCATTGGAAAAAAAATATTAATGCTGAAGAAACCCTTCCATTGGTTGAGAAAAGGCTCATTTTCATCATTTGGAAATACATCTTCATAAAAAATTCCACGAGCACAAGTAGTGCATTTGATTGGTGGGTTGATAAACTAAATGATGATATCATCAAAGACAACATTATTTGATATAATTGGAATCATTTGCTTAAATATAGGTAACATAGGTAATCATCGAGATGGTTTAAATGTCACAACGGTATGTCATTTTGATACTTACATAACTCAATATATATTTGAAAAAACAAAATTAGTTTAAGTAGCCATTAATAAAATATTGTATTTTTTTAATTGCATGCTCTCCACTTTTATTTTCCTCTTGAACCTTATGTTTTTGGTTGACTTGATAACACATTCATATACTCAAATCACAACGTTTTAGTTTATGAAGTACATAGGACTATCCAAAACACATATACGCTAATAAAACTCTAAGAGAGTTATATTATAGAATAGGCATATGGGTTTTCAACATTGGAGATCTTGGGAAGACGAACATCATATTCAATAACATGTCTAGAAATACATACTTATTTTTCTTGCCTCTATCATCACCTTTCGATTCATCGTCACTTTTATTATCCTCATCCCCTTACTTTTTGTTTACCATAATTTTTCTCCCCACTTACCACCACCACCACCTATTTTTTATAAATCCCCCTTCTTTCTTGCCCCATCCTTTTTTATCCCTTCATAATTGTCTCCATTCTCTTTGAAGTCCATCTATTCTCTTCAAAATTTAGACTAATAAATTCAAAACATGCTTCACGGACAACATTGGATTGAACAAAATATTTTAATGTAATAAGATAACATACTTTAATAAAATTCCAAAATGAGAAAATTTTCATTAAACCCATGAAAACCCCATAGCTTAAATAAATTTAAAATAAACAAAATAAAAGTCTCATAAATCCAACATATAATCCCATGAATATATTATAAGCCTGAAATAAACACCCACAAATATGAGTTGAGAAAAAATATAATTAATTTGCTTGCAAACTAGAGATTTTTGTCATTAAAAGTCTATGGTAAAGATTATCTCATTACCCATCCATAAACACGCCTATAAAATAATCTGTACAAGAAGACCTATACCTCACATAGAAAATTAGTTAAAATAATTGCAATAATCCCTCATTTGTCCAATCCTGAGTTTATATGCCCAACCTATGAATGGTAGAAGTTGAGTGTCTTCTAGGGCCCAAATTCCATAATTGTGAATTCATTGATCATATTCTATTATGAATCAAAAAGAGAAAATATGACCCAATGACGATTTAGGGATGTCTGGTACCTATCCAATGGTATATCATATGCCTAATTTCGAACCCCTTGTTGAGAATGATTTTTCACAAGATCAACCCTATTTTAGGGTAGTAGTTTGATGGAAAAGGTTCATGATTTAAAAAGTATTGTTCATGGGAATAAAATTAGAATTTCTACAATATATATTACCTCATGATATTTCTAATGGAAAATCATTTTCCCCATTTCGATATCGCATGGCTCACTTAGAGCTATCACAAGTCTCCAAACTAGTTTGATGGGTGTGGTTTGAGTAGCTTTCCTGGTAGAGTTACCAGGTAGTTGAATTCGTAGTTGGTAATCTCAACTCACCTTTTTTACTGGACATAATAAAAGTACTCATTAATATCTTTCAAATTATAGTTTGTTTTCCTCCTTTTGAGATCATATGGCTAAATGGAACCCTTCACAAAATCAAGACATTGTGTACCTCACTAGCAAACCACATTTCAAGCCTAAGTGGACATAAAGCATGACACAAACCACACAATATACCTCCTTCGTCATACACTATATCCATATACTCCCTCTTCCATGCACCTTCCATCCATTTCCTAAATCGCCATTCCAATTCTCATAGATCTATAACATAAAATAAAGGGTTGTATCATTATGTTTGTGCATTTTTAATATAAAGTAAAAAAGCCCCCCCCCCATTTCATTTTTACATGATGGTTTTGGGTAGATATTCTTAGATTTCAAAACTATTTGCGGGGGTGCTCAAGAATAACATGTTGAGGATATTTGTGGGGAATTATTGAATCAAATGTGTTTTTTTTCTAATTTTCAACATTTAGACACTCGCCCCTTTTTTAAATTTGAAGATTTTAAACAAATTTGATTTGGGCTTTGGATATAGGAGATGGGTAGTAGGTTTTGGATGGGAGATAGAATTTGGTTTTTTTCCTCTTCACCTCTTTGCCTTTCTCTTCTTATTCCTCTCCTTCTCTCTCTCTCTCTCTATTTTCCTTTTACTCTCCATCTCTTCATCTTTTTATTCCACCCATCATCTTATTCTTCTACCTCTTTCTTTTCCTCTTTATCTTATCTTTCATCACCTCCTCTCCCAATCCCCTTTTTCTTCTCTCTCTTCCTTCTTCTCTTCCTCTTCCACTCCTATTTTTTACCCTCGCCTCTTATTTTTTGTCCCCCTCCCTCCGCCCCCTTCCTTCCTTCCTTTTCATATATATCTTATACCTCATACACCTCCTATATCTTCCTCTTTTTCTTCCCTTCTCCTCTCCTTCACCCTCTCCCATCTCCTCTTTTTATTCCTCGCTCCTCTCCTTTTTCCCTCCCCCCTTCTTGTTTTTCTCCCCCCTCCTCTTTGTTGAACATGTATTGTCATTGATTTCAAAGGATAAAATATTAAAAGATTAGATATCAAATGATCAAAGGATCTAATGTCAAGAATCATATGTCAGTTGAATACTTCCTCACACATAACTAGCTTAAAGAAATACATATGGGAGAATGTGGAGGTCATATGATAGAAAATATGCCACCATGACATTGGTCACAAGTGAGCAAATAATAATCCATAAAGAAGAACATTGAAAATGGCACATATGCGCAAATACCATTTGTGAGACTTATGAATGAAGGAAGACAAACTTGTGTGTAAAAGTCCCATATGGAAAATGGTATGTGGTACAAATACTTGTAAAGGAAAATATGAGTTATGAACCTATGCGCAAAAACCCCACAAGGACGTTGTCATATGTGAGCCATACACCACACAAAGATGAATTTCCATAAGTGGCACACATATGAAAACCTTAACTTTTGGAAAACACAAACTAGTGGGGCATTGTCTAAGGATAAGGAACTTCACCAAGTGGACACATATCTTGATATAAAAACACTATAAATAAGCATGAGATGGATGTGGTGAAGTAAGATTGT
Organism: Pseudotsuga menziesii; assembly: GCA_001517045.1. Classification (NCBI taxonomy): domain Eukaryota; kingdom Viridiplantae; phylum Streptophyta; class Pinopsida; order Pinales; family Pinaceae; genus Pseudotsuga; species Pseudotsuga menziesii. Next base: position 381,584 of record LPNX010398440.1, read on the forward strand.
GAAGAATGAAGATCTGAGAGAATCTGATTGGACAAGCTTCAGATTTCTTTGGGGTATCAATGGCTCATTGATCGTAGTAAGTATCTTTATGCAGAAGGGCCGAAGTGTGCAAAATTGTAGATGTTGAATACATAGAAGTGTGCTGGATGAAGAAGATACTCGCATTTTGGATGGGCAATGTTCTTGCTCAGTAAAATATGCATATTGCAGAACAACATAAGTAACTGAGATGGAAACTTTGTTCAGGATTGAGATGCAAAACATAGATCCACAAAAAAGATAGATCAGAGTAATCATCACACATCATGGTTTTGGAAACTGTCTGTGCATATGTGGATACTCATGTGCAGATCGAAGAAGTTACATCAGTTGTGGATTGTGAGGACATTCAAAAGGATAAGGTTTTTTTTATTTGCAGTTTTTCAATACAATCTTATTTCATATCAGGGAGGTCGGGTGGGGTAAGGAGTAGGGTGTCGTATCCTTCTTCCAATTGGTGTTGGATAATACAATCAAGGTGTTGTAGAAACCTTTATGTTGGTGTAGATAAAACCTAGGGGGTTGGAACCGCCTTCCACTTGGTGCTGGAGAATACAATCACGGTGTTGTAATATCCTTTCTATTGGTGTAGATAAAACCTAGGGGGTTGGAGTCTCCTTCTAGTTGCAGCTAATAAACAAAATTGAGGTGTTGTAGAGTCCTTTCTATTCGAGTAGATAAAACTCAGGGGTCGTATCCTCCTTCTAGTCGATGCTGGAGAACACAATAAGAAGTTGGTGCTTCCACAACCAGAAAATGTAGTTGTCCATAGGTCAAATCTTGAAGCCACAAGTCACAGTTTGCACACTCAGACAGATATTTGCTTAAGTCAGGGCCTAAAGTTTTTGAGTTGGTGCTCGCAGAGATTGAAGTTGTTGCAAGTTGGTACCAACAACCTACAGATTGTACTTGGGGATTAGGTCAACACCTGAAATGAGTCGGTGCTCATGATTGGAAATTGCAATATCCCACTAATGTAATCATATATATATATATATATATTCATATTTTTATGTGTTGTTGTATTTGTTGTTATTGCTGCTGAAGAGTTTTGATTGGTAAAAATATGTCAAAGTTTAATAATAGATATATCTGTACTATTATTGACTCACCACCCCTCTCAGTAATAAGATAAATCCAAAAATTACTATCAGAGAGGGTGACATTATTAACATATTAAAATATGGAAGAAGGATCCAATGTGAAAATTAGAAAATTGGAAATTCTTCATAAAACCATGAAGGATGTACTAGAAGATGAAGAACTAGTTGAAGTAGATTTTGAAGGAGAACTAGTTAGTTCTTTGGAAGAATTAGAGAAATCCAAGAAGAAAAACAAGGCTATGAAGGAGAATATTTCAAAACATGGAGAACAAGCCTAAGAAACAAGAAATCTCAATTTGGAAATAATGGAATAACTAACTCATCAGGAAGAAAAGTGTAAAAAACTGCAAGAAGTGGTTAACCATCTAAAAGAAGAACTATACAAGGAAAATGATCAGTTGAAATTTTGGAAAAAATACAACAAAGGAACATGGTATTTAGAAAACTACATTAGATCATATGGAAATATGAGAATAGATTCTAGAATCTATGCAAATACAGTCAAGAGTTCCATGCCGAAAAATAGAACTAAGTTACGAAAGAAAGTTGTCCTCTCCTTAGAACGTCAACCATATGCAATCAGGAATTTCTCGATCCACAAGGTACCAGACACTTTTCATAGGTATTTTTTTTGTTGTAGAAATTTTGTTCACAAAGCTGTAGACCATAGATATTAATTAACGAACTATTCTAAAGAGAATAGATTCACCTACAAAAGGAATAATATTGAAATGAAATATGAACTTTCAAAAGAAGATTTAAATCCCTTCAGTCCCTTAAGAACAAAATGTGAATGCCAACAATGCGGAAATCTTGGTCATATTACCAAATATTGCGAAAATAAACCATGAATGCTATCAACAATAAAATTAACACCCTTGAGAGTGATGGCATGAAAACATATTTTTATTTTTCCCGCAACATGAAGATCAAAATTCTGGAATAATTGAGAGCTTTAATCTCTCATCTGACCATTTATTCCAGAAAGAAGTATATGATTGAATACAAATGTTTCTCTAGAGATTCCAAGTCCATGACCACTTAAGGGCCAAAACCCAGTTTCCATAACTCATACAGTGGAAACAATACATAACATGTGTATTAATTGTCCTGAAATCCCGAAAAATCAAGTTAAATGACTGAAAAAACTATGAAAAGTGGGGTTTTGATGAAAATAATAAAAATTTATAAAACAAATTAGTCCCACATTCATGGTTAGTAATTGGGTTCACAAATACCAATTCTATATAAGAAATCTATACGAGGTGAAGTAAAGGATATAAAGTGAGAGTAAAGCCATGCTGGAGGAATGATTTTTCTAATACATAGGATTTTGGGCATCAAGGGCATGGATGGTATAGGAGTGGATCTAAGAAAAGGAGAATAAAGGAACCTTTAAGGAATGTAATTATTTCTTCATTTGCATCTAATATGAATCAATTCAGTCCCCCCCCCCCCCCCCCCCCC
>LPNX010398440.1:384210-408052 GCA_001517045.1 Pseudotsuga menziesii
AGATTTTTTTGTAGAATAGTAGGAATTATGTTTTGTGGTTAGATTTGAAGGTGTGAAGGAGATTCAAAGGGCTGTAAGATCATCTATCAACGAACTCCATTAAACTTCAAGGCTACAAGAGGTATTCTCCTCTCTTCCTCCCCTTCTCAAACTCCATGAAATAAAGATTAAGAGATTAGGTTAATTTTGTTAATTGATGTGTATCTCTATCAATTGGGATTCACCCACCCCATATAAATAAGAGAGTAAGACATAGCTTTAGCTATAGAAACTCCACTAACAGAATGACAACTCCATTGGGGATCTTGAGGTTTAATTCTTGATTTATTAATTTTTTTTCCTCATTAATGGGATTTATTGCATTTATATATTTCTATTCATGCCTAATTCACGTCATTAGACACCTTAATTTATATTAGGATTCTAAAATCGTCCTAGATCTAACTTTAAAACATCAAATTCAAGTGAATTTGGGCCCAAATCTTCAAGTTTCTTAGATTGAGCCATATGACGCTCCTAGTTATCTTACACAGAGTGTTAGCCCCATATTGGCACCCTTTTAACCTTACCAAATTACTTCGATGACACTCTGTGTGTTAAGATAATAGAGCGTTTCCCATAGCATGAGAAAGTCACGGGTTCTTGAAAATGTTTTACATAGAATCTTTAGTTTTTGACCATTTAGGTTGGTTCTTTCTATTGTAGATGGCATAGGAGTCCTCTAACAAAGATTTTAGAGATTAATTTCATCTATTTTTATTAAGATTTGAGGATATTTTAAAGTTTTTAAGGATTTGTATGCATTTAACTTGAAAATGAAAAAAATTTAAATCATTGTTTTAGGCCTTTAATTTGGGATGAAAATAGACTTTGAAGATCATAAGATGAGAACCAAAGATCCATTAGGACCTATTAGAAGAAGGATTGAGATAATTAGGAAGGATTTCATTTGAATATAGGAGCTTTTGAATCTTCTTTAGGAAAGCTTGAAATATCACTTTCACTAGTAATTGTTTGAGATTTTGTTCATTTTTTCTTTTATATCTTGCTTAGATATGTGTATTAGATGGTATTTTGAATTTGGATCCATTATTTTACTATTATTAGATGAGACTCTGAATGATTTGGTACCTTTAAATAATTGATTGCAAAGAAAAATTATCCAAGAATGAAGAACATCACATGTTTTTTAAATTCATGAACCTTAGGCCCTTTGATTTTGAGATTACATATACTTGATGATCAGATGGACACTTTGAAATCATAGTTAAGACGCAGATAGAAACATCAATTCAATCAATTTCACAAAAAATTTCAAAATTTTGGACCTCTCACTTAAGATAAATTCAAAACAAATTCCCTCCAAAACATAAGAAAATGGATTGAACAAGTAGAATTTTCTTTTGGATAGTTTAATTTGAATTTCTTGAAGCACAATTAGAGGGGTTTGTTTTTCATTCTCAAAATTATTGTTATAAGTTGTGCTCGAGCCTTCCGTGTCCTCTTCATTCACACTTTAGGGCAATCTTGTGAACGAAAAACAAGGATCTCAAGTGTAATAGTCGATTATTGGTTTTGAACATAATTTCGAGCTATGTGTATCCTCTTCACTTGCACTTTCGGGTGGTCATGTGAATCATAAAAAAATATATCAAGTGTAATAATGTAGACTTTATTGTTGAAGCATTTATTTTCCAAGCTTTGCATATCCTCTTCACTTGCACTTTGGGGTGGTCCTGTGAATGAGAAACAAAGATCTCAAGTGTAAAAGTTGTAGTTAATGAAGTTGGAAAAAGGATATGCTTATCCTCTTCACTCGAACTTTCGAGAGATCTTGTGAACGAGAAACATGGATCCCTAGTGTAAAGATTCAAAAGAAATTTTATGTTGAGTTAATTGTTGGACAAACCTTACTAATAATTCAAAGAAAGACAAATTGCATCACCTTAAGACTCATTAACTTTTTTGCAATACCTTTTCAATCCATTGAACATTATACTTGATTTAGGGACACTTATTTTTAAACATTTGAAAAGTTGGAAACATATGCATGTTTGAAATATTATCAAAGAAACCTCTTACGTTGCTTTTAGTGTAAGAAATTCATTGAATTAAAGGATAGATTTAAGAGAAATTATGCATTGGAATGGTTCAATATCGTGATTCACTACACCATAAGTTTCACATCGCTCCTTGAAACTAAGCAAATTACCTTTAAAATCAACACTTAATCTAAAATCAATCTAGATTCTATTTTTGATATCACCAACAAGATCAGGCTAAGGAAATGGATTAGGGTTGAGAGTTAACACTCCAAAGCTACATAAATTTAAAGCTAGTGTTGATAAAAGAGAAATCAAATCCATTAGAAGCAAAGAGTGCACGCCGGGAAAGTGCTTCTAACACATGTGTTAAGCATGAGGTCACTTCGAATTAGTAAGGGTGGTTCCCTCCCTCTTGCTTTTTTGGTGGGATATGAACACATTATAGTATTTCAATTAAGTGACAAGTCCTCGCGGTGACATCACTTTCTTGAGATATCTAGTCTATGTGAGTTATCCTAGACTTACAATTGTCCTGCCTAGGCACTGATTGTGAAGTGGTAACCATATTTTATTTTCCTAGGACACCTCTTAGGCTGTTATAAGTGGGGAATGCTTGCAATACTTGAGACATATATAAGGTTGTTTCAACTCCTTGGGAAGGTGAGTAGCCAAGATCTAACACTTGCACCTTTGGTGATTGAAGAACATTGTAATTGTTTCTCATGCCTTCACTATTTAATAATTTTTGAGGCCTGACGTCCCTCAGGACCTATTAGTTTTGGAAGGCCCTCTAAATCCAGCTTTTAACTAAACTTCATTTTTTTGGAAATAACTTTGCTTGTTGTTTCCTTATGACATTTTTAGTGGTGTGGACACTTTTATTTTTTTGAAGTCTATGTTTCCTTTAGGATTGTTTGATTACATTTGATACATGTTTCAACTAAAAAACCAATTCTAAAAAAATCAAATATCAAAGTGGCTTCTCTCCTGATCTTCCAATGAAGATGACAGTGAGGTGAGTCACCAAAATTTGAAGGCCATGCTAAAAAATGTAGACAAATTAAAAAACCAAACTTAGGTGACATTCAGACTGAACTAATTTTAAATTCAAATAACAATAATAGAGAAGAGAAAAATCAACCTAATCTTGAACCATCTACATAAATAGTTGATAATATTGCTCCATTTGAAGTTGAAACATTAGAAGACCATACAGTTGATCCTGCTAATCCACCTTTGAATATTTAAGACCCAATAATACTTCCTATAAGTGAGTCATTAGGTAACATTAACCCTCTTTTCAAATATTTTAATAACATGAAAAATCCTACACTTAACCATTTGGATTCTTCAGAAGCTCAAGGGACAATGCCAATGCAATCCAAAATGGATGCTGGAGGAGATCATATATCCAATTCGATGTCAATGCCAATCCCAATACTTAACATTCTTATCACTAGCATAAGTTCAACCAGCACTTTAGTGCCAATTTATACAGTTCTAGGTTCCAAACCCGGAAGTACATATACTTCATCTACATGTATCACTACTGGAGGGTGTGCCTTACCAAACATGGGTTTCCCATACGCTGGGGCTTAATAAAGTCAAAACATACAAGGATTTAATCTGAATCCTTTTGGTTTACCCAACACTTGTTCAGGTTCCACTTCTAGGGGAAACCCTACACCATGGAATGGTAATATTCCTTGTGGAAAGAATGGATCTTGGAACATAAATGCCAATTGGAGTAATCCTCTACAAATGAGTGGAAATGTACCAGGGGGTTATCCTCCTACTAATCCTATCACAATGTCTGGGGGTAACCCTACACCCCCAACAACCACTATGCCATGGGGAATTCCACCTATCAACCCCTTTCCACATGAGAGTGGTTAGGGTATAGGAAGTAACCAATCTTCTGGGAGCCTACCCCCACAAGGGGGAAATCCACCTTGGAAATATTTTCAAGCATAAGGAAAATATCCATGGAATTGTCAATTATCAAGAAAATATTAACCTTGTTGGCATCCACCTTCGCAAGGGGGAAATTTACCTTTCAATACCATCCTGGAATGGAATGGAAAAGTCCTTAGGAAAAGTCCATGTTGGAATGTTAATAAAACCCAAGGAAAATGGAACCATCAGGATCCACTCACGTACCAAACGTTTGCTACAACACTTATCATATCACCATTTCTAGCCACATTGAATCTACCAAAATTATCCCAGCTAACCAATGATCCTATTCTACATTTGAATGGGTGGCCAACCATAACAACCAAGCTTCCTTCAAGCATACCCAAATTCTATGGATGACCAAGTGATGATCCATCAAATCACGTGATGACATTTCATTTATGGTGTTCATCTAATTCCCTAGTTTATGATAGTATTAGGTTGCGGTTGTTTCAGAGGACCCTCATAGAACTGTTGTGAAATGGTACATAGCATTGCCTCGTAATTCATTCATGAATTTTTCATCTTTATCCATGGTGTTTTTGACACACTTTCAATTACCTATCCGCTATGCGACAGGTATTGGACTTTTGACTTCACTTTGGGAATCCACTTCTAATCACATATCTAATCATATACATGAGTGGAGGAGACACTGAAGGCTTATTAAAGCATAAATCCCAGATCAATTCTTAGTAGACTGGTTTGTGAAATCATTATTTCCTACTCTTTCCAAAGATGCAGCCATGTTAGTAGCCATGACCGAAGAACAACTCATTCATAATGACCAACAGATGGATTTGATATATTCACAATCGTGCACACTTTTGATTTAATACCTCATGCTGCAAGACTTGCATCTGATCCAGCTATGCCACCAAAAGGACCTCATGTCGACGGTGTGATTAGTTCTGTCAGTCAAATCGATCAACTTAACCAACAAATGGGACAAGTATCTATTCAAACTTCACAACCCATAGCTGGACAGGCAAACCAACAACTCGTAAATCCTACCCAAACTTCAGAGATCCTCACAGTCCAAACCATGGACCAGGAAGAAAAAAAGAAGAAACAAAAGAAAAATCCAAATGTTAATTATGTGGAAGGAGATGCACCTAATATTAATAATCAACCAGAAGGAAATAAGGAGAAACAAAAAAACAAGTATCCTTGCAATATTTTTCAAGGAGATTACTCACTTATTCCATCACATGGATGACATTCATCGTATTCTCTCTCAATGCATTGGTCCACAAAAACCTGCTATATTGACTCAACCTTTTTCGCAACAACACAATATGGTTTTTGCAGCTTTGGTACCTCCGCGAGAGGGAAATCCACCCATTGCCAACATCTTTGGGTTATACCATGAGGTTAATGTTCAAAAAAGGTCTCATTCTTATGATACACCACCTAGTGTTTCAAACCGATCAGGATCACAACCAAATGGTTCTCTTAACATCAAGAAACCAACCATTGACATAGTTCCTTGAATCCCAAAAGGGGTTTTACATAAAACAACTCATAATCCTAATGCAAGAGAAACTCAACAATATAGTATAGTGGATGACTTATCTCAAGCACCTTGTGCCATGTCGGCCTTGGAGGTATTACAAAGTTGTCCAACTTAGAGAAAAAAACTAGTGTACACCATTGGCTCAATTGATCTGAATGATACTAATTAAATCACCTTCGATTTAAGACAGTCAACATGTAGGCTCCCATCACATATCTCTTTTCAGATTAAAGTGGTCTCACATGGGATGAATATTTTTATAATTGCTATAGACAAAGGAGCCTCTACTTGTGTAATGTCAATAGGATGTTGAAAAGCATTAGGATCACCCACTTTATCACCATCCCACACATTACTCAAATCATTTGATGGACACTCGTTCCCACCTCACAAACTTATTACGACTTTCCCAATGGAATTGGGACGTAAAAAGTTCAAGTTGATGTTGAGGTAGTGGATGCATCCATATATTACAATAATATATTGGGAAGTAGTTGGATACATGCAATAACAACGGTAGTATCTTCAATATTCTGCGTGATTCAGTCCCCCCACCAAGGGAATATTGTTACAATTGATCAGTTAGATTACTGCACGGTTGAAATTAGTATCCACTCAAATGTAACTTTTGTGGGGGATTCAAAAATAGTGATTCAAGATGTTGGAGTAGGGATGTTTAAATATTCTTCCCTCATGCGAACCTTCACAATCCCACCACCAACATATACCCCTCAAACTGCTCCAGTTTTCACCATTACACCAGAATTTTACTTCCCATTAACATTTTTTTCTAAAGCTACTACAATGATTGGTTCCACTTCATCGAATGGAACTATGGTAGAGGACATCCAAGTTTAAACTAGTGAAGGAAAGGAAATACATTCAAAAGAAATTTATGAAACAATGATTTGTACACCCTTGTCTATTGTAGAATTGTCATATCAAGCAATTAAAATGGGTTCAGTAGACTTGGATCAAAATCCTTCTCCAAAGGAGGAATATGATCCATACATATCACCCGTATGGGCTATCAATAATCATAGCACTCATGACCTCTTGGATCAAACCTTTTCATTTGATGAAGCTATCCTTGGAGTCATGAACATCTCAGAATGACCCTGGGAGGACATGCATCATTGATCATCATTTATTTCTAAGACGAATTCATTAGAGGTTAAGCCTGAATTTTTTTACCTTGATGACAATATGGAAAGGTACCGATTCCCTGTCCAAACACACAATGTGCTTTCGGAAGGAAAACTGGAAACCATTTCAAAAACCATTCCTATCTATATATCCATTAAGGCTAACATCGTCGAAAATATCAATATAGGTGCCAATTACTCTCCGGAAGAAATCACACAATGCACTGCTCTATTTAAAGAGTTTCATGATGTGTTCACTTGCTCATATGAAGAAATGTCGGGCATCGATATTAGTATTGTCGAACATGATATAAAAACCTATTCGAACATTAAACATGTATGACATAAGCTACATCCAGTAAATCCTAAGAAATTCACTGACATAAAAGAAAAAGTAGAAAAGCTATTAAAAGCTAACTTCATTTACCCTGTACCTTTGACAGAATGGGTATATAATCCCATTCTGGTCAATAAAAAACAAGGAACAATCCAAGCATGTACTGACTTTACGTAATTAAATTTGTCTTGTCCCAAAGGTAACTAACCCACACCCTTTATTGATCAAATTTTAGACAAATGTACTGGTAACAAAATCTTTCATTTATGGATGGATTCTGCAGTAAAAACCAAATTCAGATTAAGAATGAAGATCAACATAAAACGACTTTCATTTTTTTTTGTGAATTCAGAGTCTATTCTATTGAGATAAAGTAGTGTTACAAGTAAAAGTACAAAACGATGTATCCAACTTGCAGATAGGAAGAGACACAAAAAAGAAACCAGACTGCCCATGTAGGGAAATCAAACTGGAGCAGTCAAAGAGATCCTCTCTCCTAGAGGGAAAATAGATCCATACAGTATAAAGTTTGAAACAATTACAAATAAAATTCAATATTATCTTTATAAACATGAACATGGGAGGAAACAATCCCATAAAATTTGTCAAAAATATGATAAATAAGAAATATACAACCTATCTTAAAATTTGGTGAAGGGTTCCTCGATTATGGGGGTTCCAAAATCGGTACCTAGCTGCATGCCCTTGCCATTGGTGTCATCTGCATCGCCACTGGACTCATCCTCATCGTTGGAGTTTGTACTGCTGCTCGAGCCGTCCCCAGTGCTTGAATTGGCTCTCTTGACCGACAAAGGCTCAGTCTTCCTGGGGACTAGCACGTCTTCTTTTCCTTCCTGCGTGCTAACAAAAAGTCTCTGAGGTGGGGGTGGTGGGGGGGCATCGTCCATGGGTGCCAGTGAAGGAGAAGGAGCAGAGATGACAAGGGGGGTGGTAGTTTTGGGGGCAGAAGGAGTCAGGGTAGAAGAAGGACTAGGGATACCAAATCCAACAAGTTTGAAATCGAGGACAAGAGATGGAACCTGGAGGTTGACAGAGCAGAGAATGAGGTGAGTCAGCGGGTTTTTAACAACCCAGTAGTTCCTTCGACGTTCCATAGTGCGGTTGTCCACTGAGAGGGAGATGGTGAGCTCATCCTCCTAGTCATCGATATGAGTATGCAGGGGAGCCGAAACTTCGATGTCATATCCATCAAAACTAGCTTGGGCATTGAAGGGAGTGGCTCACTGACTAGTCGTGCCCCTGCGAGCATGTCCCCTCCTGGGTGTTCCACGTTTCCTGGGCAGCAGGATACAAACAATGTACAAGGGAAACAAGATCAAGATGGGTGTAAAGGACATCACCTGAGAATCTCATGCAGAACGCTGACAGAGAGGAACAAAGAAAAAGATGAAGAGGAAAATTTAGCTGCTGGTGAACTTAACGAACCAGCACGAAACCACATTCCCATTAAGGCATGGCATCATTGCATTGAATTTTTCATAACAAGCTCTATCAGCAAGGAGGACACATCCCGTGAGGTATTTAAAGAGATCCACTGATCTAGAAGGAGATGGCCTATACCAGCAGTACTTCATCATGACGTCAGGGTGGTGATGGCTGGGCATGGTGTTCTGCCTCATCAACAAGACCTTGTGAGCTGTGATGCCCCGTGAGCTATGTTTCCTTGTCAACCGAATCTAGTAGGATATGATACCTCGTGTCACCTTTCATTCGAGGATATTTCATTTGTAGCGATTTGAATACAGTCACACTCGAAGTTGGAATTTAGGATCTCTACAAGAGAAATCTACTAGAGAAAAGAGGGTGAGAGAACTCCCTAGTTGGTGATTTTTTTTGCAAGCGAAGGCTTCACGTCGGACGTGCTGAAAAGTGATGGAAGCAGGTTGAGAAAGGAGGCCTGCTAGTTGTTGGAGATCATGGTCGAGTCTCCAGCAGGAGGAGACCTTGGCATTGCTAGAGCCTTTTTAGATTTTGATAGCCATATTTAGAATTAATTCTAAATCACCCTCTACAACAAGTGGAAAGAAGGCCTAAGTGAAGGTGATACTTATGCCCTAAAGAAGCCCCATCATCTTGACTGCGTTGTTGCTTTCAATCCCTAGTTTTCCATAGAAAATACGGAGGATCTAGCCAGTGTCAGATCTGAAAACTCCTCCAAAACCAGCTTTTCCTAGGTTTCCTTTTGATGCCCCATCAAAGTTGAGTTTGTACAAGCCATGAGGTGGGGTGATCCAAGTACGGGGGATGGAGGGGTGGAGAGGAGGAGGTTTAGGAATGGTGAGAGTGAGTGGAGAATGGCTGAACCAAGTCTCCAAGATATTTTTTTCCATGGGATTGGCTTGAAGATCCGTTTCCTGCCAGCTGGTGAGCATTGTGGTCTCCTTGAGGTTCTACTGGCATTGAATCCAAATTTTTTCCACTGAATTTTCTCTTCTCTCAAAAAACCTGAGATTGGGTTCCTTACAAATGTTCCAGATTAGAAAGCCATGTATGAGCTGCCAAATTATATTGAGAAGGGGATTATGATATGCTTAAGCAAGCCAATTTGTGATGGTTTCTGAAATGTTTACCTTGCACCGATCTGTTCTCTTGCTGATAAAAGCTATCTTGTCTCATAACCAATTGGAAAAGGAGAATTGTTCAAGAAGATGATCCAAAGTTTCCCCTTGTTCTTTACATAATGAGCATTGTGAGGGTCCAATGAAGCCCCGTTTGAGAAGGTTGTACCAAGTTAATATGCGCCTATGTGAAACCAACCAGAGAAAGGTCGTGACTTTGGGCTAGGTTTTAGTTCCCCAAATTTTAGTCCAACATGGGTCTAGATGCTCATGGGAGATATTGATGAGTTGATGGGCCTCTTTGATGGTGTAAATGCCTCTAGGCTTGTAACCCCAATGAATAATTTCGTTGCCTTGTCTAACTCGAATGCATCGTTGTTGGATGTCCTCCCATAGTGAATCAAAATAGGCCTATTGTTGTACTAGGTGGCATTTGTCTTGAGTGACCCATTCTCAAAAATCCAGCTGTGAGTTTGCAGCCCAAAAGGTGTGGAATTTTTTGTGGGAAGGAATTAAGAAGCTATCATGTAATTGGTGGAGATTAAATGTGTTCTCAAGAGGTGGAAGCTGGTTGCAGGAATTAGTCAAAAAATTAGCTAAAGACCCCTCATGGATTTTCCAAAAATTGTGTTGCTAGATGGTAGGTATTTGAGAGTTGGAAGCATTCCAAATGAGAGAGCCTTTGATATCTTGGGGGTACCTGACAAGATTCTAGGCTGGCCAATCAGTGTGATATTTTTTTTTCCATAGCTGTGCCCATTGGCTGCTATTTTTGGTTATCCAGTTCCACCATATTTTGGCGTTGATAACTTCATTGGTTTGCATTGGGTCTCGAAAGACTAGTCCTCCATCAACTTTGGTATGGAAGACAATATACCATTTAACAAGAGACTGATGATGCACATGCTTGTCCCCTTTCCAAATAAAAGTTCTTTGAAGCGATCAAATGGTTTTGAGGACCCATTTGGTGGAAGCAAGGACAAAAAAAAGATAAAGAGGCATGGCTTAGAGAACAAATTTGATGAGAACAAGGAGTCCAGCTAGATTGAGTATGTGCAAGGTCCACTGAGAGAGACAAAGTTCCAGCTTTGTGAGAAGTTCCTTCCAAGAGGAGTGTTTGAGGGCTGAATCCATGAGGGGAGCATCGAGATATTTCAAGGGAAGTTTGGCCGCTTTGAAACAAAAAATTATGGAGATATTTCTATGAGTAGAGAGCGTTGTATTAAAAAAGAAGATCTTATATTTTTCAAGATTAATGGTCATTCCCAAAGATTTGGAGAAGGTAGCAAGAATGGTGTTGAGAGATCTGGATTCCTGAACCGAAGGATGGCCCATTAAAAGGTTGTCATCCACAAATTGTTGATGTGTGAGAGGAGTGTGCTCGTATAGGGAGAGACCTTTGAGGGTTCCTTGGGCCTTGGCGTGGTTGAGCATGCGCCCCAAACCTTTCGTCATGAGGATGAAAATGAAAGGGGATAGTGGGTCTCCTTGCCTTATGCCTCAGGAGGAGTTGAAGGTTTTGGAGGGGACACCATTGATAAGAACATAGAAGAAGGTAGTAGTAATGATATAGAGGATCCATCTTGTCTAGGAGTGGTTGAAGCCAAACACAAGTAAGGTTTTTTATATGAAGGTCCAGTTTAGTTTGTCGAAAGCCTTGGAGAGATCAAGTTTGACGAGCATACCTGATTTTTTGGAAAGCTTGAGGGAGTGAATGACTTCATGGGCTAGGATGATTCCATCCAGGATTTGGTGTCCTTCTACATAGCTAGTCTGTTCAGGTGAGATGAGAGAAGGAAGGAGGGGTTTGAGACTGTTTGTAATGACTTTAGTGATGATCTTGTAGAGTATATTGCAGAGAGATATTGCCCTGTACTTACCCAAGGTAGAAGCTTTGTGCTCTTTAGGGATGAGCATGAGGAAAGTGGCATTAATGGCCAGTAGAATCCTTTGATTGTGACGTGATTCTTCTACCATTTCCCAGATCTCATGTTTGAGCAGATCCCAACATGAGTGGAAAAAATTGACCGTGAAGCCATCTGTCCTGGGGATTTGTCCTCCTTTATTTTTTTAATAGTTCTTTCCACTTCCTAGAGTGTGGTGGGCCTCATGAACATGATATTTTGCTCGATCATAACTAGGGAAGGGATGTGAGAAGTAACCTGTTGCATAGCTACATCCCGGTCTTGATCGTTTTCGGTGAGGAGATCCTCATAGAAGGAAACAAGCTCTATTTATATTTCATGATAAGTTTCCAATGTTGCACCTTCCTTGCTCTTTAGGTGAGTAATGCGTTTGTGTATTCAGTGTTGAATAGTGGAACGATGAATGAAGGTTGTATTGCACTCTCCTTCTTAAATCCATTTGATTCTGGATTTTTGCTTCCAAATAATCTCTTCCTGCTTGGTTCGCTCCTCTATATTGGAGTGAAGATGTTGTTCCTTCTTATCTTCATCCTCTATTCTACCATTTGAAATAATCTGTTGTTGTAGGTATTCCATTTCTTGTTCCAGAAGGTCCTTGATAGTAAAAATGTTACCGAAGGTGTGCCTATTCCAATGCTCGAGGTGCTTCTTTAGGAGTTTGAGTTTGGTATGCAGTATGTACATACAGGAGGAGCCAATAACATGAGTATTCAACTACCAATCGCTAATCATCTCAAAGAAATTAGGATGCGTGAGACATAATGTTTCAAAACGGAAGGGTTTTCTCTAGGTTGTTTCATCCAGCTGCTAGTTGAAGAATATAGGCTAGTGATCACAGCCTGCAGCCGAAAGAATGGAAGCTGTAAGTTATTCATTTCTGAGCAAAATATGTTCAGTGATTAGGAAGCAATCAAGCTTAGTCGCAATATGAGTAGTTCCTCCTTTGCGATTGTTCTAGGTGTGAATCCGGTTGTTGGTATTTAGATCAATCAGATTGTTGTTGTTAATGAATTCTTTGAAGAGATTTTCTTCTCGAGAGACAATACATAGCCCCCCTCATTTGTCCTTGAGAGAAGAGATGAGATTTAATTCTCTTCCAAGGATGTCGATGGGATAGGGATGATCTTGAGTTAGCCACTAGAGAAAATCCAGGAAGGAGTTTTTCTAATCTGGAAGTTGCGGCCCATTGGATATTAGTGATCCCGCCATAAACATTAGCGACAAGAGGATGAAAGTGAGTCGAGATTGTGTAGTGCAAGTCTAGAAAGTTATCTATCTCAACTTCTTCAGGATTCCAGGCAATGGTTAGTCCACCAGAGGCGCTGAAGGAGTCAATAGAGATGCATCTACTTCCTCGCCAAAATATGGATATTAGAGTATGCAAAATATCGCTATTGGATTTGGTTTCTTGTAGCATTAGGATGGTGGTTTTTTCTTTATCATTCTATTTTTGTTGGGGTTGTTGATGCTTCTTATGTTCTAGGAGATCACTTTCATTGGTGAACAGTGGATTTGGAGGGAAAGAATTCCGTAAGCTAAGAATATTGTCCCGATTCTACCATCCTGGTGCCAAGTGTGGCTAGTATTTGGATGTATGATTTCCTCCCTCGCTTCTTGAATTCCTTGATATTTTTCTTTGTCTCCCTGAGATTGCTGATGATAATTCCTAGTTTGGAACGGGTGTTGGGTGATTGAAGTATGTCAGTGATCAGTTATATTTGCTTGGGAGAAATCGTGTGCAGAGTGTTATTTTTCCAGGCATCCTCCAAACCTAAGAGATCTAGATCTCTCATATCTATATCCCCCATGCCCTCATCCATTAATACATCACTGTCTTGAATGGGAGTTGGTGTTTCCTGCGCCAGATTTTTTTCCTTTGATGGTTGGAGCTACGTGGTTGCATAGTTCTTTCCTGGATGACTGGGTTCCTCCATTTTCTTTCCCTTTTGGGTTTCTTGATGAAGACGATTCGGTGAGGGGGATATCCTTCCTTTGATTTCCCTAGGTCATCAGGCTAATATCCAAGAATCCTGAAGCTATTAATAGTGGAGGGATTGGAGGGATTGTTGATGATGGGGTTCTTTTTGCCTTGTTTCCTTCTGTTGGTAACTTTCTTGAAACCTTCTTCATCAGTAGAGGGGTTTTTTTTATTGTCCATGGATATCTTGTTTTTGGGGCAGTCTTTTTACATATGACCATGCTCATGGCATTTTCTGCATCTAAAGGGCACATGTTCATAATCTAGCGGTTGTACCCATTCAATGTCTTCATGGGAAAGACTGATGGATTCCGGAAGGGTTTTGGCTATGTGCATGTAAACACAGATATAAGCACAAGAGGTATACCTTGTTGGTTTGTTCAACGACCTTGAAAAAATTCCCTAAGGGATTATTGATGTCTCTTAGGGTTTATTCATCCCAGTAATCCTGGGGAAGAGAGTATAGCCGAACCCAGGCTGGTGCCCAAGAGAAATTTTCTGTGTCAGGGTTGAAACGTCCAATCCAATTCCTGAGAAAGAGACCCGCCGAATTGAAGAAATTTGGCCCTCCTTCCAGAACTCATTCCCTGTTCTCAAGAAATGAAAATATAATGGTGAAGAATCCTTTTGATTCAAGTTGTAGATCGGAATGCGCTTTTGGACTCCATTTAACTGCAATCCAGTTGAGCAGAGCCTTTTTAGTTGGCCAGATTTCGATGAATTTCCCAAAAAGTGCATATGTCTTCATGTACTCAATTCTGGCATTGATTCTTGAGGGAGGGAGATTGATTCTGGGTTTTTCTGTAGATTTGGCTATGGAAGTGTGGGTACTGGGTTTTTTCGTGACCGTAGGATGAGTCAAAAAATCCTCAATCTGGTTGACATTGTCGGATGGCAAGGTATGAGTGGGTAGAGGGCTGTCAAGAGATGGGAAATCATCCTAAAGCTGCATGGGGCATGCATATTTTGACGACGACTAGGAGGGACATTGCGTCCCCCCCACGTAGGTGACCATGTGGTGAAACCAAGGAGCAAACAAAGAAGACCAGAGTGAAAGGGGCGGAATGATGGGTGGAGTCAGTTTACAGGGCAACCATTAGGCAACAAGAGCAAACCTTAGTTCAGAGACCATTTTTTCAAGATCCTCCCACTCACAAATATCTGAATCATTCCACTCTTATTGCACTATTGTGATCGGAAAATCATAAAACAACTTTCATTTTCCCATGGGGCACTTTTGCATATCGGAAAATTCCTTTTGGCCTTAAAAACGTTGGGGCTACTTTTCAAAGAGCCATGTCATATACGTTCCATGATATTAAGAAAAAAGTCGAGGTTTATCTCAATGACTCAACAACCAAATCTAGGAGAAGAGTTGAATATTGTGCACACTTACGTGTCACTTTCATTCAATGTCGTTAGTATAACATTAGTTTGAATCCACATAAATACATATTTTGCATGGATTCTGGGAGATTACTTGGTTTCATTGTATCCAAGAATGGGATAATGGTAGATCCCCTTAAGGTTCAGGGAATATTATTACAGTTTCCCTCCCGGAAACAATTAGACAACTTCAAATCCTACAAGGAAAAGCAACATTCTTGAGAAAACTCATTGTGAATTATGCTGAAATTTCAAAGGTTTTATGCGTCTCTTAAAACATGATACAACGTTCATCTGGGATTAATAAGCTCAACACTCTTTTGATGCATTGAGACATGCCTTAGTGTCAACCTTGTTGCTTATTCCTTCGTACTATACTAGAGACTTTTTGCTATATTTGGCAGCAATCAAATCCACTTTAGGTATAGTTTTGGTCTAAGAGGATAATTCATCTTGAGAACACATTAGTATATTATCTTAGTAAGGGTTTTTCCAGCCCTGAATTCAGATATTCTAAGGTAGAGAATCTAGACTTGGCATCAATTCCTGCTATCCAAATAATTATACATTATATACTTCCACAAAAAATGAATATCGTGGCTGAAATGAACCCCATGAAATACATTTTTTCTCGTCGAGTCATTGGGGGAAAGTATTCAAAATGGATAGTAATTCTGGAAGAATTTGATCTTGAATTCGTAAATGCTAAAGCTAAGAAGTAATTTACATTTGCAAAACTAGTGTCTGAGTTACTTGGTAATAAAGAGGAAATGATAGAAGAAGAGTCTTGGGAAGACGAACATTTAATTCTCATTTCCACTATAGATCCTTGGTATGGAACATTGATTATATATCTCCAAACCCAAAGGATTTATGCTCAATTTTCTAGCATTGGACGATGTTGTATCCGACACCAAGCATAATGATACCTCATCATTGGGTATACTTTATACCGTAGAGGAATAGATTTAATTTTAAGACATTTTTTAGTACATGAAGAAGCTGAGCAAGTATTGAATGATTTCCATGTAGGAGCATGTAGCGGTGATATTTCTAACTGGGAAACTGCCCATAAAATATTGTGTGCGATCTAATTTTGGCCCATAATCTTTAAAGATTGCGTTAATTCCATTAAAAAGTGTCAACCTTGTAATATCTATACGACAAAAATCCGCGCACATCTTGATCCATTACACCTTGTGGTAATTGTGGGTCCATTTTCAAATGGGCAATTGATTACATAACAATCAAACCACCTTCAGCTGATGGTCACCACTACATCATAGTAGCAGTGGACTACTTAACAAAGAGGGTTGACGCAATTCCTACATTCAACAACACGATAAAATATGCAACATGTATACTTTCTATTCAATCATGTGATAACTAGGTTCAGTGTACCCAAAGATATCGTCACAGATAATGTTAGCCATTTTAGAAATTCCTTCATGGATGAACTTACGACCAAGTTAGGATTATGGCAAGATTTTTCCTCACCATATTACCCCCAATATTATGGTCAAGCAGAAGCCATCAACAAGGTTTTGAAGACCATGTTGCAATGAACGGATAATAAGAACAAAACTAAATGGAATTTGATGTTGTTCTCTGCTCTACGGGCATACTGTACCTCAGCTAAAAGTGAGACTAGTTTCACTCCTTTCTAGTTTGTTTATGGAGAAGAAGTTTTGTTTCCAATTGAACATGAGATACGATCATTAAAACAAGCTATAAAAATCCTATCTAACACCTCTATAGAAGAAGAGAGAAAGGATCCACCTTCATTCTCTTGATGAAACTAGAAGAGAGGCCTCATTAAACATAGAAGCACACAAGAAAAGAGTCAAATCCCAATATGACAAAGTTTCCAGTCCTCTAGACTTTTCAGAAGGAGATTTGTTTTTAGTTTATGACCAAGACAATGATAAAATAGGAAAAGGGAAATTTTTACCTAAATGGTTTGGCCCACCTATTGTCAAAATTGTGTTAAAAAGAGGATCATATGAGTTAGTCAATTATGATGGGGAACCCTTATCGGAGATAAGAAATAGTCTGTATTTGAAGAAGTACATTGTGTAGGCATTGATGTCTCACAACATTTGTTGTATTATGTTATATTTTATGTATAGACTTTTGTATAATAGTTATTTCATGGACACACTTATCTTGATTGGCATTTTTACGTGGCATATGACATTAGAAACATTCACTTATTTGGGATATGCAGACGACACCAACAATGGTTTTTGGAACATTGCTTCCATCTCATGGGTAATATTTTCACCTTACAATCAAGTTCATAGCTCAGGAGGCTGTTGCAGAGTATAGTGCAGTCATTGAACTTCTAGTCGAGGCTAACACCCGTGGCATCCAACAAATTGTTATCAAACTGGACTTGCAACTTATTATATCTCAGTTAAAAATTCAGTGTCAGGTTCGTGATCCTATACTATTAAGAAATTTTCTATGAGTACGTCTTCTAGAACATCATTTTGAATTCATTGAGTATATTCATGTTCCCAGAAGTTTGAATAGTCTAGCTATTTCTTTAGCTAACTGCATACTTAATTTGCATCTTTTTCATATATAATTCTAATAAAGCAAGCATGGACATTTAATTCATGGCATTGTAATTGAGCAAATAATTTAAATCATAAGTAAAATCCAAAGTAACATTATTTGTATAGAGTAAAACTAATTACATCATAACCCAAAAAGTGTGTTAAAGTTTAGGACATTTTGGCAGTGACTTTGCACACACCAAAACGAGTACTATAAACACTTTCTCCTTTATTACCTTTCTTCAAGATAAAAAAATCCTAAAAAATTGGAATATATGGAAAATTCAAAAACACATCCAAACTGTTTCGACTTCCTAATCCATCATGAAGACTCACCTACAACCGACAAATTACTGAATAATGGTTCATGGCTTCTGAAATACATCCTTAAAGGAGGCACTTCCTACAAAAAATGGTAAAAAATGAGTATCTTACTTATCTTTATTATATCCATTTGAATGCTAGGATAATGCACACTCATTTCTAATATTTTAGATATTAAATGCATATATTGAGCCTATTGTTGGACTAAACAATTGGGTTATGATTACCTTTTCAGGATTCTGGAGAATTTGACATGTTCAAACTATTTGACTCAGGTTGTTGAAGATAGACCATGATTCATGGTGTTTTATGATTTTGGTATTTTTCACAAGAATCAGTTTGAAGTAAAGCCACATTGCCTCTACCCTACTTATGGGGGGACATCCAAAATAGTGTGCACAACTATATCAACCCCTGTTTGTAGTATGTATCATTTCCTTGGCCTGAATCATGCCATTGAAACATATGTGTACACCCATGCAACACTCATTCCCTCCCATGTACTATAGCATTCTTTATTCTTTTTTGAGCTAATAAATGAAAAGTACTAAAAATTAAGAAACACAAAATTCCAAAAAGGGGGTTACTGAATCTATTCATATTCTATCATGGAAAAAATGGAAATAGTCAGACAATGGATCAACCAAGATCATATGTAAGGGTAGGGACGCTCTTGGAAACCAAAGAACTAAAGCAGAAAATATCTTGTTAGTTGAGAATTCGAAGAATAATTCTCAGTTTGAGTCAAATGTGTGAACAAAGACACACTCTCACATTTGATTCATAAAAATGTAGAATAAAAGATAGAGACATAGGAAGCTTAGTGGCAACTGTAACCAGAACTTCAAGCAATGTTTATATAATGGATGAAAAGGAAGAAAAATGCTTCCTAGGGCAAGTAGATGAAAGCCGACTTTGGAACGATTGAATGGGACACATACAATTTGACAGTATTATCAAGATTAGAAAAAGTATAGGCTATGAGGGACATTTCGATAATCATAAATCCCTTACAATCAGTCTGGAAACACCTTCAATAAGGAAAACAAACAAGAGAAACTTTTAAGACAAAGAAATATATTACATCAAGACCACTGAAGTTCATCCATACGGATCTATGTGGACCTACTAGAACCAAAGGGTTAAAATGTGAACACCATTTTGCACTTTTCATAGATGATTTCACTTGAATGGCATGGGTTTTTTTCCTCAAGAAAAAATGAAACATTCGAATACTTTAAAGTTCTCAAGGAATTTGTTGCAAACGAAACATATAAAACAATTAACTATCTAAGATCAGACAACGGTGGAGAACATACATCCAATGGGTTTTAAGATTACTATGAAAAACATGGAATCAAGATACAATTCTTAGCATCTCAAACACCACAATAGAATGGAGTAGCCGAAAGGAAAAAACAAAACTATGCAAGAAATGGCCAGAACCATACTTAATGATTGCAAGATTTTTGACATCTTTTGGATGTAGGTTATTCTTACTACTTTTCACATTTTAAACAGAGCACAAATCAGAACAAGAAGCAACATGACTCTGTATGAACTTTGGAAAGGAATACCTGCCACTATTAAACATTTTCAGATTGTTGGAAGCAAGTGATATATACAAAGAAAAGATGAGAATGTTGGAAAATTTAATTCAAGATTTGATGAAGGCATTTTTCTAGGGTATGTTGTTAGAAGCAAGGAATACATATTTTAGAATCTGAGGTTGAAGAAAATAGTTGAAAGTTTAGAAATTCCATATGCTTGAACAAATCACAGAAGCTACACAAAATGAAGAAAGGACCATTGAGAAACAAGGGAATTTGCTTTAAGAAGGAGCAGAGGAAATAAGCCGACCAGATACAAAAACTCCAAGATTCGTAAAAAAGAATCACTAAGAGGATCTAGTTATAAGTGAGAAAAATGATGGTGTAGGAACTAGGATAAGACTCTTAACTGATGGCACTAAACAGGTACATTTTTCACTATCATCTCAGATAGAACCTATTAGATTTAATGAAGCCAAAACAAATGAGCACTCGATAAAGGCCATGGAAGAAGAACTGAATTAGATTGTTAAGAATCCAACTTGGGAACTTGTTCCAAGAATCAAAGACAAAAATGCTATAGGAACAAAATGGGTCTTTAAAAACAAATTGAATGAGGAAGGAAATGTTGTAAGGAACAAGGCAAGGTTAGTACTCAAATGATATGCACACATTATAGGAATATATTTTGAGGAAACCTTCGCTCCAATAGCCCAAATGGAAGAAATTAGAATGTTTAAGCTTATTCCTGCTCCAAGAATATCATAGTGTATCAAATGGATGTCAAATCAACCTTCTTGAATGGATAATTAGAAGAAGAAGTGTACATAGAACAACTTGAAGGATTCTCTCTATTAGACAATAAGAACTATTTTTCCAAATTGAAAAAGGCATTATATGGATTGAAACAAGCACCAAGAGCCTAATATTCAAGGATAGATAAATATATGCAACATTAAGGCTTCAAAAATGGTAATGTAGACAACAATTTGTACATAAAAGTTGAAGCTAAAGACATAAGTATGATCAAGGTATATATAGATGACATCATTTTTGGAAGCAGTGATGACAACCTTAGTCAAAATTTTATTGTGATCATGCAAAAATAATTTGAAATGTCCTTGCTCGTATAATTGTCGTTCTTCCTAGGATTGAAAATATCTCAACTAAAAGAGGACATATTCATCTCTCAAACTAAGTATATAAAGGAAATGCTGAAAATATTCAATATGGAGGAGTGTAAACCAGTGTGTACTCCCATGGTTATTGGTTACAAATTAAGTTATGATGATGAAGCAAATGAGGTATATCAAAAACTCTATAGGTCAATGATTGGAATCCGGCTATATGTGATAGCTTCAATACCTGATATAATGCAAGTTGTAGGTCTAGTCACAGTATTTCAATATTCTCCAAAATCAACGCATGTTCATCCAACAAAGAGAATCATTCAGATATCTAAAAGGGACTCTGGATCTTGGGTTATAGTATCCATGTAGTAGTGAATAGACATTAGAAGCATACACATGTGTGGATTGGGTAGGAAGCATTGATGATAGAAAGAGCACAAGCGAAGCCGCCTTCTTCCTAGGAAAATGTTTAGTTTCCTGGCTAAGTAAGAAACAATCCTCAGTATCCCTGTCAACTGCATAAGTAGAGTACATTGCCACAACAACATGTTGTGCACAAGTGTTGTGGATGAGGAAAACCAAAAAATATGTCCAAGTAGAATATTACCATCCCATATATGTTTTCCGTGACAATACAAGCACGATGAATATCGCAAAGAATCTGATAATGCACTAAAAAACCAAGCACATCCCTACTAAATATCATTTTGTAAGGGAATAGGTTGTTAAAATGCTATCAAGTTATAATATGTAGATACAAAGGAACAAGTTGCATACATATTTACAAAGTTGCTTCTTCGAGAAACCTTTGAGTATCTAAGAGGGAAACTAGGAATAATCTTTGCCTCACAAATTGTGGCAAAATAGAACAAGTCAGCTCCATGTATTTGACGCAAAAATGAATTATTTGTGACCTGGAACACCAAAAGAGATGAGCACTAATCTAGGGGAGTCAAAAAAGAAGGGAGTCCCTTTGTTATTGATGTCAAAGGGGGAGAGAAAGACAAATAGGAATATCCCAATGACAGGGGGATTAATGACAAAATTAAAAATTCGGAATATAGATTTGCGAAAAAGATACAAGAGCATGATCGCTGAAGAATCCTTTGACGCACAAAAGAAAAGCTCACCTTCACGGGGACTTTGTGATAGGTGATGTCATGTGAGGCAGTGTTGAAATCAATCACAAAGGGGGAGATTGTTGATCATGTATTGTCATTGATGTAAAAGGATAAAATATTAAATGATTAGATGTCAAATGGTTAAAGGATCTAATGTCAAGAATTAGATGTCGGCTGAAGACTTCCTCACACTCATCCATCTTAAATAAATACATATGGGAGAATGTGGAGGTCACATGAGAGAAAAGATTCCACCATGACATTGGTCACAAGCGTGCAAACAATAATCCATAAAAAATAACATTAAAATGGCACACATGCGCAAATACCATTTGTGAGACTTATGAATGAAGGAAGACAAACTCGTGTGTAAAAGTACCATAAGGAAAATGGTATGTGGTACAAAGAATTGTAAAGGAAAATATGAGTTATGAACCCATGTGGAGAAATCCCACAAGGATGTTGGCATAAGTGCACCATACAGCACACAAAGATGAATTGCAATAAGTGGCACGACGATGCATACCTTAACTTATGGAAAACACAAACTAGTGGGGTGTTACCCAAGGATAAGGAAATTCACCAAGTGGACACATCTCTTGAGATAAAAGGACAATAAATAAGCATGAGATGGATGTGGTGAAATAAGCTTGTGAAGAATGAAGATCAAAGATAATATGATTAGACAAGCTTCATAATTCTTTGGGGTATCAATGGCTTGTTGATCATAGTAAGTATCTTTATGTACCAAAGCCTAAGTGCTCAAAATAACATATGTTTAAAACATAGAAGTATGTTATATGAATAGGATACATGTATTTTGGATGTGTGTTGTTATTGCTCAGTAACAGACGTAGACTGCTGGACAATGGAAGTAACTAAGCTAGAAACTCTGTTCAGGATTCAAACACAAATTGCAAATTCGTAGAAAAGACACGGATTGCAATAATTATACACAACATGGTTTTGGAAACTGTCTGTTCAAATGCAGATACTTAGACGCAGATAGAAGAAGTTACAATAGTTGCGGATTGTGAGGACATTCACAAGGATAAGGTATTTTGTATTTGCCATTTTTTAATGCAATCTTATTTCATATCATGGAGGTCGGACGGGGAAAGGATCAGGGGGCTGCAACGTACTTCCTATTGGTGATGGAGAATACAATCAAGGTGTTGTAACATCCTTTATATTGGTGTATATAATACTTAGGGGGTTGGAGCCTCCTTCCATTTGGTGTTGGAGAATACAATAATGCATTGTAGCATCCTTTTTGTTGGTGCAGATAAAACCTAGGGGTCTGGAGCCTCCTTCTAGTTGCAGTTGGTAAATACAGTTGGGTTGTTGTAGAATCCTTTATATTGAAGTGGATAAAACTCAGGGGGTCGTAGACTCCTTCCATTCAGTGCTGGATAACACAATTAGAAGTTGGTGCTTCCACAATCGGAGAGCACATTTGTCCACAGGTCAAATCTTGAAGCCACAAGTCGCATTTTGCGTAGTCAGACATATATATGTTTAGGTTGGTGCTTGAAGGCTGTGATTTGGTGCTCAAGTAAATTGAAGTTGTTGCAAGTCAGTGCCAACAACTCGCAAATTGTACTTGGGGACCAGGTCAACACCTGATATGATTGGGTTCTCATGTTTGAAAATTGCAATCTCCCATTGATGTAATCATACATATATATTTATATATATACAATTATTTTCAGATTTTTGTGTATTGTTGTATTTGTTGCTATTGTTGCTGAAGAGTTTTGATTGGTAAAAATATGTCAACGTTCAATAATAGATATATCTGCACTATTACTGATTCACCCCCTCTCAGTAATAAGATAAATACAACACTCTTTTTCTCCCCCCTGCTTTCCTTTTTATTTTCCCTATCCCTCCCCACTTGTTTGTTTTCTCTTCCTCTCTTTCTCCCCCTCTCCTAAACTTCTAATTGAAGAGTTGTGTAATTACCCAATTAGGATAATGGTTAAATGTAGGAAAATAATCTATTAACAAACTATTGTAATCTTTGACCCCTATGAAGATTCAAGACTCTTAATTATATTTGTACAAAGGATAAGGTTGTGCATCACTATAATCATCACATGGAATAAACAAATGAAATATATATTTTACACATGTGCTTTTCTCCATGTGATATTAGAGCTACTATTTATGTTACATAAACATTAACTAGATCATGACCAAGGGAGGAAAGGGTAGCTACCTATAAGTTTTTGTTCATGGTAGGCTATTGGTATTTGAACCCAGGTCTCCATGTACATGATTAGGTCA
>LPNX010398440.1:408271-469140 GCA_001517045.1 Pseudotsuga menziesii
AGAGATTAAGTCTATCAACAATGGAGTTACCAATATTAGTATTTATATTTGTTAGGAGAAATATTCCCTTGGTAATGATGTTAGAACTTATGTTGTCCCCAAGGTCATTCCCACTCTCACTAGGGTGAATCCTGAGACATAATGTGCAAAAGCACTTTCATGTGCTACTCTAGGATTTCAAGCCAATTCTTGAGCCAAGGAGTGTATCCTTAGAATGTATTAAAGATGTGTGTGTATGAATATCAAAGTGGATTATTGCAGGGGAAGGGTGGTGTGTTTTCCTCTACAATTTATTAAAACAACATATAAATATTTGAGTTATAGTTTTGGGAGTGACTAGGAAGCTAAATAACATAAGGGTTCAACAGATTTTATCCATAGGAATGATGTTTTAAACCATAAATACCATAATCTGAATATGAATGACAACTAACTCAAGGAAAAGGACATTTGTTGTTAAGAGAGGGTTGTTACAAAGTCTTTCCCATGGCTAAAAACTCTAGACAATAGGCTTATTAGGCATTTAAACCAGGTCTAACAAGTTTAAAAGGATTCACATGAAGCAAATCAACACACTAAATACAAGGGCACCGGATATGAGCTTTATTTCATTAATGCAACGTATCCAAGAACTAATTTACACAAAATACGATTTCCTAATAAAGAACATAAATGAGACCCATGAGCTCGTAGAAGTAGCTTTGTCTTAAGCTTGTCTTACTACCCATTACACCAAAAATGTTCACATGAAGAAAGGAAATGACATTAAGGGTTTAACTCACTTATATCCTCCATCATTCATAAACGCTGACGTAGAATGTCACAAGGGGTTCATTCATTACTTGTCCTATGCCATGCTTCATTAAAATACGTTCCATGATGATAGACATAGGGTCTCAAGAGAGAACTATGTCTCTTTCATGATTCATTTATATACTATATAAGCTCATACAATGATTACAAAATTGCCTCTTGGGCATGCAGGGAGAATGAACATGGAAAGAGAAGAGGAGGAGAAGAAACACGTCTTGTTTTTGTTGTAATACCAATGCTCCATGAAAATATTCAATTTTTGATGTCCTTTTTATTTTTAATCATCTTTGCTCCATTGCTACCATAAACTTTTGTTGATTATGTATTTATTTTTCTCAAAAATGGAAAAATAGTAACTTGTTCTTAAAAAATGAATCAAAGTTACAACAAGTACCATCTTATGAGCTTGCCTTCATTTTACTACACATACTAACTATACTACTCCACCTTTCCATCATATCTACCAAAATTCAAAACTCCTATGGATCGATACAATACCAAAACCATCCTAGAAAAAGTCATCAAAATCATGAAAGGCTAGTAGTATCCCAATCTAGAAAACATAATAGGATCTAAAATCCACTGTCTGATCCTCATCCTCAATGAGTTCTTCATAATGTAGATAACCATCCATGTCCACAATGGCCTTCTTTGAGAGACTATCAACTTTATTATTTAGCTCCCTGTATATATGGACAAAAGATATGTTGGAGAAGCTATAAATCAAATCATGAGTTTTTGCAACCTAATGTTTAGGAATGATAGGTTGGAGAGATGAAGATCGTGAAGCCCAATCAATGACAACTCTTGAATCACTAAATATATTGATATTGAGAATTCCTCTTTTATGGGAAAACCATAAGATCCCCCAAGGGCCATAATTTCATCCCTGGTATTAGTTCCATGATTGACTCCCACCCACATATTCACTTGATAATCCTTCTTAATTTTTAATACCATACCAACCTCGCACAAACCATCTTTTTATGCTCCATCGAAGGAATCGGAAAGCAAATTCCCCTGTAGCGAAGGCAACTTTGGAGCCCTAATTTTTTTAAGAGTTTTCACTTTATAATACTCACAAAAAGAATACAACTTAATATCATTAAAAAAATAAATCTATTTTCACTTTTTCAAATTTCCCCAGTGGTAAATAAAAAAATCTCCTTAAACTTAACCTTAGAATTGGAATTAAAATGAGACCAAAGATATAAACTATACTGAAGATCATAGATATCCCAATCATTATGTATGTATTTCTTCTTCTTTAACCTTCAAAACTTAATTATAGCAACATTTTGCAATGGATAGGGATATAACCCATGGCCTTACTTAAAAAAAAGTATTTTTACTCTTTAATTATCATTTAAAGCCCACAACCTCTTTATAATATAATGCCACTTTATAAATTGCATGATGAGAATTAAGTGGTGTAAATGACATATGAATGACATAATATCATTTTTTGAAATATCCCAAAGGACCCACCACTACCTTTTTTTTCAGAAGAAAAAATCCTGTCCTTGGTATTCATTAAGAATCAAAGGGCATATTACACGACTGGTAAGAGACCAAGCAGACATTAGCGTATCCGAGGATACTGGTCCGAGCATACAACACCATAAGTGCCCGAAAAATGGTCTGAACTTAGCATGGGAAGGAGAGCCCCAAGGAGTAATCCAAGATTTCCATACATATAAACAGAGAGCATAAGGAGCGAACAAAGGGTACCTACAAGGAGGTCCAGAAACCCAATACAAGCCCATAACATGTAGAGACAAAACTATAGCATAACACCACACATGCCCAATAAGAGAGAAGGAGCCTTGCTCCGGCACAAGCTCAAAAGAGCTGAAATTTACCCGATTCAGAAACTGAACCATCAAAAAACTCAGTAATATAGCAAAGGCCGAGATCCAGCATCAGGGCCTTCTTGGAGAGGCCATCTGCACACTGGTTATGCTCTCTGAATATATGCTGCAAGTCTAGTCTGAGAAAATTTGGCATCATTTGACTGATGGCCTCACACCAGTAGTCTAAGGCAAGGCAGGACAGATCTGCCTTGCCCAAATCCCAATTGATAATTACTGAAGAGTCCCCAAATATGCAGTGATGGAAGGCCCATAAATTTTACCAAGTACAGTAGAGCCCAACAGGGCCAGCAACTCAGCCCTTGCATTTGTACTCAAACCACATCCCAACGCTATATGGAAGAAATGTTGACCGCTGATGGCAAGATAAGCTCCAACCCCACCCTTTTTATCCGTTGCAGCACCATCAAAGAAGCCCACTGGGTAGACCATCATCAGAGCAAGGCCTATGTTTCTAACTTTTTTCTTCTTTTCTGGGGTTGGGAAGCTGTGTAAATAGGAAATTACTTTGCTGGTAAGAGCGCCAGAAGTGAAAAAATTATCCTCGAATATGCCTTTGTTGCGTGCATTCCAAACACACCAGAAGACAAAAAAAGGGATGTAGAGATGAGAGGGATTATAACTCATCCAATCAGCCAAGAACTCAACCAAGGAGTCGAATGTACCAGGGACCGTGAAATGAAAGGTGTCTTTCAGTGCTTCAAAAATGGCGGTAGTAAAGGGACATTCCGTAAATAAATGTTGAACAGATTCTTCCTCGCAGTAACATAAACAACATCTTCTAGGGCCATGCCGGCCTCTGCCTACCAAATTGTCCCAGGTAATATTTTTATTCTTTAATGCCAGCCAGACAAAACATTTGATCTTCAGGGGAAAATTGTGGCTCCAAATACCTGTCATGATCTTATCCATACTTGGTTTCGAAAGAGAAATGACAATCAAGTCATAGACCAAGGCAACAATGACACTTCCATTACTTTTATTGTGAGACCAAAGCAATGAGTCTGGAACATCAGTCAGATGAATACCCCTTTGCTGTAAGCCCGAGATGTATGAATCTTAGACAAGTTTCCAATCACCTCCCAGCTCCAGATCCTCAACTGACAGCCAGTACGACTGTGAGTTGCCAAATAGATTCCTCGCATGCTGGAGGGTCGTGATCCCATAATCACAAAGGTAGGATTTAAGATCCTAAGTAAAGTACAGACTTTCGCTAAAACCAGAGATAAGATCCGTTCCAATCATAATATCCTGACCGTTTCCCACCTTCTAGCACAGGCATCTGCCGAGCCACTACCTATGCATACATTGGTCTCCTTTTTAATCTTCGCTTAGGTTGAATTACATGCACTTATTTTAAAGTCAAATCTTAGTACACATTTTCACCCAACATTCACATTAGGTGCATCTACTCCATTTTATTTCAAATATATAAATTTGAAATATGGTGCGAAGGTTTCGCACTGCATGAGAGTTTTATGGCCCACGGACCTTAGTGAACTCCATGCTCCATATGCAATATGTTTTATACCTTGGACTATACCGTGCCAACCATGATTTAAAACATGTGGGTGATGTGAGCCTTCACTAACGCACTCATTAACTTTTTTTTTTTTGGTTATAACGAGCCCCCATAACTACACCAACCATAGTAAAGTTTTTAAAAATGTTTTCTAGTCCTATTAGTAATCTTTTAAAATGTTTTCTCGATTGACATACCAATAATAGATAAATGTTTAATTGATTTTGTATAGAAAAATGTTCCAAAAACCATTAAAAATGCATGCTTCCTTGGTCTCTGACTCGTGAGATTCGAGATTCATACTATTATATCTCTTGCATATAAAATCAAAATGACATGTTGGAATGTGCTCTAAACATAGACCGTTCTCCAACAACTTGTTTTACTATGATTTTGTTTTTTTTTATACTTAAAAAAAACAAAACTTGGTTTTGCTATGATTTTTATGGTATTTTTTATATTAAAAAAAAAAAAAAAGCTTGGTGGGGATTTTTTTTAAGCTGTATTTTTGTAGTTTCTAGAACTTAAAATTGAATTTGCTTATCTTTATAATAATCAATAACTTTAAAAAAATATATCTAAGCTAGTCTTTCCCTTTAGATAAGCAATTTCTGCCTATATCCAAGGGTCGTTAGATGGGAAAGAATCCAAGGGTTGAGGAGTGCTCACAACCGCGAGATGATGTGGTCCCTTGATTTGTTTGAGTTGGTGAATTGTGGGTCATTCGTGGAAAACTAAACCTCACACCTTTCTCTTTCCTTTTAATATTTGATCTGAGTTTAAACTAACTTAAGATAGCTGATCAGACCCAATTCATAGTAATTTCATATATTGATTATGATTTACATTTTTATGGCAAATAAGATTTTCATTTTTATGACCAATAAGATTTGAGGAAGGTTGGTTGTTTTCTTTGTATGGAGGCTAAGAGGAAAGGCTTGGAATAGACAAAAGGTATATGGGACTACGGGGAAGATATTTGCAAGGGACAACCTTGTAATTAAAGGTACTCTTTGATCATTTCCTTTTTATTATTCCTTACATGCATGTAATTATGTTTTTGATTGATTTTTGGCATTCGAGCCACATTAATTCTAGTTTTTTTGTAATGGAAACGCTTGTTGAAGGAGTTGTTTTTTTCCACTTGATATGAAGCTAAATAATAACAGTTTAAAAGTTAAAATTCGACCATCAAAGCTTCATGACATGAGATAACTTAGATCTGTTTGACATTTAACATCATATCTAAGTTTGTTTGTTTTTTGTTTTTTTACTAATATAAAAATTAATTGTTTGTTTTTTGTTTTTTTATTAATATATAAAATAATTGATTTTATTAATTATATTTTCTTAAAAATTAAAACACTATACACTTTGATGTGCCTATAAAAATCCAGCTAGTGTACCGTGCTATTTAAATAGATTAAAATAGAAGAGACGTAGGCTTAAATGGATCACAAGTGATTTTGACTAGAGTTTAAACTAAATCTTAGAAAACTTCTTCTCTTCTATATTGTTGATCTTATTCTTATACATTAAATACCTAATCATAATTAAACTCTTAATAAGATAAAAATACTCACTTTATGAAAATAATAAATACAATATATATTTAATATATTTTATAAGTTTATTTTATATTATTTTTATTTATACAATATTTTGTATATTTATAAAATATTTTTGAATAAATATAAATAATTCATAGGTTCGTGTGGCAAATAGCCTTGAGATATTCTCATGATTGTCATGTCATTTCGTGCCATGCAAATTAAAAAAAAAAAGTGGGCAATGACAATGTTGTTTAGTTATTTATTTAAAAGTATATTTTCTTATTTTGATTTTGTATATTAATATAATAATAACGATGTAATTTCAAAGAAATACCAAAATAAATTGTTGTGTTTCTCCAAGTTCCCTAGAAACGAGGGCGTTGGGAAAAGTTTTCCATTGAGCCTCCCATCCCCTAGAGCATGGGAAGCGTAGGAGGCACCCCAACCCTAGGAGATGTGTCCCTGTGGAACACCGTGTATATCACATTTAGTTGCTAAAAATTGTTAAGATGACTGGATTATTAAAAAAATATTTTTCACCTAGTTTCCAAATGAATAGAATTTATCTTCATAATACTGTTAGTTGTGCATTTTGGTTGAAAATTAGATTAAGTATTGAAATCCAATGTCATGAAAAGGAAGGAAGAAACAAATTGTAGTGTCCAGGAATGCCCATGTAGATCAATGGGATT
Source organism: Pseudotsuga menziesii (assembly GCA_001517045.1). NCBI lineage: Eukaryota > Viridiplantae > Streptophyta > Pinopsida > Pinales > Pinaceae > Pseudotsuga > Pseudotsuga menziesii. The sequence continues at coordinate 414,723 of LPNX010398440.1, forward strand.
GAAAATAGTATAGAAAAAGAAACCATAGAGACTAAAAAATGTAACTCAACATTAAGACGTTAATGCAATATGAGTAATGTAAACATAGTGAAAGGGTGTAAACCCAAGGAGAGAAAAATGTTGAGATCAAGCGTGAGATGAATTCCAATCTCTTGGGTGTTGTCTTCAAATATAAACTCTTATCTTCACAATTCAAATAGTAATGAAGTTTTCAATTATCTTCACAGTTCAAATCGTAATGAAGTTTTCAAAGACTTGATGTTAGTCTACAAATATATTCTTGACATATTCTGTAAGAGAACTCTCTGCAGATTGATATTTTTACAGTTCAGAAAGGCTCTTCTTACAGCTGACCTACTTATGCTACAGGTGATGGGACATATGAATATATTGTATTGAGTATTTAGAAACACACCTAACGTTTTACATCGACAAACTTTAACAGTTCACGGGTATCGGCTCTATGTTCAACTAGATCTTGTCGCATGAGAACAATTTCTCTGAGGAGATTCTTGCACATAAATGGATGAAAAACAACTTTAATTGTGTACTCACGATCACAAGCATTCTTTGATTCATTTCTCCTTCTATCCTCGCTCTCTGCAGGTGCCATGGATTTAGCAAGACTCCCACTTTCCCTACTACATTCTATCCCACCAATTGTAAACAGTGCATCAAGCTTCAACGTTGCATCCTCTATCCATACCTCGGTGTCGCCTTCTTCATTCATCTCCAAAATCTTGATCCTAGAGATCTCTCAGCGAGCTATTGAATTCTTCCCACTAAAACAATTCATGTTGGGCAGTAGAATCCTGCTCTATCTCCATTTCCATTTCCATTTTAGCAATCATTTCTCCATCCTCGCCTTCCTCTTCCACTTCACTACTACTACCTGTTGTAGCCATGTCTTGCTCGCAAGTCGTCCATTCATTAGTAAAAGGATGAAGAAGCTTCACTGGATGATTGGATATTGTATATCTACAATTAATAATCAGGATGCCAACCCTAAAAAGAAACACACGATATTTAGAATGCATGATATAAGCTTTGATAATTGACAATTTGAAACATAAAATACATACATGCCGCAAGTGTGCAAGTTGCACCACGCTATTTAGAATGGATGATATAAGCTCTGATCATTGACAATTTGAAACATAAAATACATATTGGCCACAAGCGTGCAAGTTGCGCCAAGAGTAGCAAAATGCTTTATAAAAAAATTATAAAAAAACATAAAAAAATAAAAATTCCAAACAAGTTAAGCTAGTAAAATAATAACATATATCTTCTTTAACTTGGAAGACTAAAGTAAGAATACTTCTACTACCTCGAGGCTATCTCAAATTAGTGATTTTCAAGTCACTATTTCATTTCAGTATTTAGAAATCCGGAAAACCTTTTAACATTTTGTTAATTGGATTATAGTATTTAGAAATCTAGAAAGTAGCTTACACTGATGTTTTTATTTAATTTTTTTTATATGAACATGCTTTTATTTTTACTATATATTTATAAACGTATTGCTTTGCATGCATTAATGGAAAAACTTGTTGATTCCTGGAAAAATCCCAGGTACCGACAGTAGGAATTCTCCCCAGTAATCGTTCCCAAATAGATCGTTCATTGTTTGATATGGGGAACCCGTTTGGTTTGTAGTCCGACTACCGTAGAGTTAAGGTGAAGTGTTAAATCTCTTTTACCGGTTGCGGCCCGATCCACTGTTTATATATTTTATCTTTTAGGTATGGAATGCAAGTACCTAATATTAAATGCAAGTAACAGAAAAGAACAACTAATCTATTCTAACCTATCCTCGAGGAGCAAGATTGATAAAAAATAAGAATGAATAATGTACTCTCTGGTTTGCATAGAGTATTCTACAGATAGCTGATAAATCCAGGATACATACATACAGCATAAAGTTAACAAAGAGATAACTCCATGATATTAAAACATTCATCATTCATTGTTACATAAGACTCATCACATAATACAAAATCAGTCATAACTCAAAAGTAGTTCAGAAGGTTAGGAACGATCTCACAGATTTTATATACTGCTAAACAAGAAATAGTTCTCCATTTAGATTTACACAACATGCTTTGAGACTTATGCAACACCCTCTCCAACAAAATTCCATCTTCTTTATTATAAAAGGAAATAGTTTTTCTTACAATAAGCTTCAACAACTATGACAGTGAAAAAGTCCTTTCTCTATCTACTTTACCTATACTTATACAAATTACAAAAATGACTCTTGAGTTTTTCCAACCTTTTGGGCTTCCTCGACTCTTCCTTTACAAAATTTTGTCTTTTAGTGCATTACTAGAAAAAGAATAAATACAAAATTTTATAATCTCCAGCTTGTGAATAAGACAAATTTAAATGGGCCTAGTTGGTGTCTTAATAAAAATGCCCCATGCTTGTGCCTCTTCACTAATGACCTAATATTTTGCAGGTTCCAATACATGTACTGCCACATCATGCTTTGATAGTGGAGACTCAATTTCCTTCACTTTAGGTACATTCTGACTCAAAGATTCCTCTAGCAGGAGCTTGTGGCCTGAAGCTTGTATAATCCAGATTCTTATGTCTTCCTCACTAACAGCTTCGAGCTTGGATATGCTTTCTTCTCCTTTTAGTAGCTTCTCTTGCAGGTTCTTCAAATGTTCCTCCCTGGCTAGGAAATCTTCGTTCGAGGCACCTGTTAGAACCATACACTAATTATGAACAAAATGTATGCCTCTATAGAATTCAACACAGTTTTCAATAGTTTTTTCAATGGCTGTGTTTAGTCTCACTGATGTTCTACACCCGAAATTCAATATGTCCACCTCCATCTTAAGACTTCCTATAGACTTCTGAGGCATATTTGCTGGAAAAGTTGGATGGGTTCCTATCTATGTCAACTGGTTTTTTACAAGTTCAACCACTTCTGATAGTGTTTTCCAGAATTCTGATGAGTTGAGTGCTAGTTCTTTAAATATAACCTCAATTTGTTTAACTCTATACATCTCCCCTGCAAGACTCAACAAAACCTGATTTATCTCCTTTTGCAACATCAAGGCTTGATTCCAGAAAGGGGTGATATCCATCTACTTCTCCTTTTCTACTTGAATTTGTTCTCTTAGTAAAAGGTTCTGAGCTTCCAATTCTTCTAATCTCTTGCTTGTTGCATATCCTTTTTGTTCAGCTTCTACAACCTGCTTCTTGATGTTTTTCTTCTCTCCTTCAATGATATTCACTGATAGTACCAGAGCATCCTTGTCAGATTGTAAAATTTTGCATGCCCCTTTCGACTTCTCAATCTCACTAAGAATATCTTCATGCTTCCTCTTCAGGCTTTGCCCCTCATCTCTTTCCTTTTTCAAAGTTTCCTTAATTTGAACAATCTTCTTCTTATATTGTTCCAAATCAGTCATTATCTTATCCACATTATCTTCATTTGCAAGGGCCAAAGCTACACCTGCCCTTGCAAGAAGTCTTGGGTCCTTGTCAATCCCATGGATGATTGTCTTCTTAGTGACCATGAGTCCTTACTTTTCCCCGGTGTCCACCTTCTTCTTAGTTATCATGACAATTATTTTCTTATTCTTATGATAAAAAATAGTATTTAAATCGACTACCTCCTGATATTTAGATGGGATGAAAGGGATTAGTTCAATCCCTAATGTCGGAGCTGGAGCTTCTATGGTTGTGCTACTAGATGCGACAGATGACTCTATCAGATCATCATGAGATTGAGTCTGCTCCAAATTTGCATGATCTTCATGTTCCTCCTGCTCTTTTCTCTGTAGCTCTTCAGCTTCTTTCTCTGCCTGGTCTCTTTCTTTGTCAACCGCTTCCAGTCTTAGCCTCTCAACCTCTTCCTACCTTTGTTGTGCCTCTTCTTCTTGATCCTTTTTCTCAGCTTTTTCTTTGGCTCTCCTTTTCTCAACTTCTTCTTCTGCTAACCACTATTCTACTTCTTGTGATAGTTTGAGTGCCTCTTCTTCTCTTTTCTTCGCATCTTTTTCTTCTTGCTTCTTTTGCTGCTCCATAGATTTTCCCTTGCCGCCCATGGTTGTTATCTTTTTCTTGAATCATTTCCTTATGGATGTCATATTTCGGGCATTGCAGAAGATTTCCTCATTTTTATCCCAGTAGTTTGTGAACTCAAAATGTACCCCTACGGCCGTACAATAGTTAGCAACCTTATCTTCAGAGTCATTTCGATGAAAGATCATTTCCCCAAAGTGGAAGTACTCAAACTCCTTTACAAAATCTGGTGCACTCTTCAGCTTGGAGAACTTATAACTACCTACATAGGATAGGAGTGGAGGATATACAACCTTCTTCTGATAAAAAAGGAAGTTACCAATCCCGTCAATGTAAAGTTACCTTAGTACTTCCTTGTGAACAACATAGTCTGTGGCATATCTTGCTAAAAGAGAAGCAACCCTTGTTCCACCAAAAATCCTTAGGTATAGGCCTTCATCTGTCAGGTAATAATGACCATTATCCTGTACAATCTGCAAGGCTTCTTTAGACATGTAGTCACACTCAACAAGAAATATTAATCTATATAGTGGCATTATGAAATCTTCACAAATACTCTTATAATGGTTGAAATATTTATATGCCTACAACAACTGATATGCAACATATACCGGAGCTTTGGTCTTATCCAACTGGCACTTCAGGACTGGGAACAAATGTGTGCACATAATACAATCAATAAGAAAAGAGATCATATAGAAATCTGACTTATTTTGTGAGACTCCTCTGAGCGCTGCGCTTATGCATGAGGACAAACTATTGGATACTATATTGGCCTAGTTAAAAATGGTGCCCTGAGTGGCCATAAGGAAAATCAATGGTACCCAGCTCAGTTTTTAGTTCTTTCCATTTTCTCATCCAAAGACCCTATTCAACATTAATGCTATCAACCTATAAGGAGTGCGGAGGTGCGCAGTTTCATATACCCCAGAAGGCCTTGTACGAAAATTATTCCCAGGAACCATCATTCTTCGGACACTATCCAAAACATCTAGGTCAAGACCTTTTAACCATTCTTATGTTAGATACTTCTGAGGGGTAGGTAGCTTGTAGGCCTGAGTTACATAAGTTGGGCTATAAGCGGCATAACCTTGTCTTTCAATATTAGAAAAAATCATTTTGGTTACATCAGCCTTCGGGAGGATCCAACCTATTACTTCTGCACATGGAAACAATTCCGATCGTGTGGCAACCTTCATGATTGTTGATCTCTCTATATTGGCATATATCGATAAATACTCTAACCCTGTATCTGGGATGCTTTGATTGGTGATCATTCGGTAGATCTCCCCCAACTTGTACTCAGGTTAGATGCCCATGACAGCCTTGATATATTCATATATAACTTCAACTCGCGTTATAATCTCTATCTCTGGATCCTCGTCCGCAGCTTGCACCTTCTTCTTCCCCTTCCAAGGCATATTTCTATATGAATGACAAGGTTGTTTAAATCATATGACAACATGTTAGATTCAATCTATCCTAAACATATAACTGCAACTGATAAATTTTGTTGATGTAATTGTAACTTCGAAATGTATTCACTTGTATTACTTATCTATTGTAACCCGATGTTTATTCCAGGATATTAGCATGTTATGTCATACCCTGATGTTCCGATCGGGAGAATCAATAATGTAAACAAGTCATGTCAAGTCATTGTGTGTAACCCTCTGATTGTCTAAGGGTTAAAGTCCCCGCAGTTCCGGGGCACTAGGGTTATTAGAATCTCCAAGTAGAGGTCAGCCCTAGTAGGGTTTTAGTCATGTCGAGATTAGTATAAATAGAGAGTTGGACTCTCTATTTAGAACACATCACTCACACACTCAAGTGTAGCGCATAGTTGAGGAAGGAGAAGACACTGGGGCTAGACAAGAAGAAGGTTACTGCTGTTGGGAGTGCATCTTATTGTTTTGGGGTTTTACCTTTTGTGCTGATTCTATCTCTGAGGAATTTGTGGGGTTTTCTCCATTTATGGTTTCCCCGATGAAAAAATAATGTGTTCATTGTCTCTTGTGTTTGATTGTTGTACTTGTTATTCTCTCAGTTAAAGATCCTAACATAATGCTAGCTTGAATGTTGAAAAACTAACATGGTATCAGAGCTAACTTGAGAATAAGACACTGTGCAGCTGCGGGAACTAGGGCTTCCTACTTTGTGGATCTCTCTCCACATATTTTCAGCAAAAGTAACGTCGAATAACTCGCCTCCTTAGGGCGCATCTTTCTATCGAAGCAGAATCCAATTATGAGGTTTTTCAATTTTGGACCTGTCACTACTGCCGAAAATTAGGGATTTTCATAGAAGAGGAATTTTTCAGTGAGCCCAGGCCTGGATTGATCTCCTCCCCAAAATCGAAGTTAGGGATAAATTTCAAGGCATTTGGGTGGATAGAACTCTAGAAAATCAAAACCCTAATTTTCTCCTGAACCAGCTCTGTAGGATTTCAGCTCAAGTTTCAGATCCAACATCTTGACCTGGTAAGATCTAAAATATTTTGTATTTCCATTTGAGGTTCTTAGTTAAGATGTCTCACCATACCAAGCTTGATGAAAACCTTAAGGGAGCTGATAACTTCCGAGATTGGAAATATAGGATCTCCCTGGTCCTGGAAGAGAATGAGTTGGACTCCTACATCCATGAGGAGGTTCCAATTCCAGAGGGAGATGAGGCTAAGGCCTTGCATAAGAAGAAATTGGTTATGGCAAAGAGAATCATTGCTGATTCTATAAAGGACCATCTCATACCACAGGTGTCCTCTCTAAAGACACCTAAAGCTATGTTTGATGCCCTAACCAAATTGTTTGAAGGGAAGAATATAAACCGGAAGATGACTTTGAGAAACCAACTGAAGAATGTGAAGATTCAAAATACAGAAACAATCCAGTCTTACTTCACAAGAGTTTCTTAGATCAAGGAACAACTAGAAGCTATAGATGAAGAAGTGGAAAATGTAGAGATTGTGATGACTACCTTGAATGGCCTTCCTAGGTCATGGGATTCTTTCATCCAAGGAATATGTGCTAGAAAGAAGTTAGTCAAGTTTAGCAGACTATGGGAAGAGTGCTCTCAAGAAGAAGCTCGGATAGCAGCTCGAGAAGAAAAGATGGGAAGTGAAGATCAAGCTCTGACGGTACACTCCAAATCACATACCAAGTCAACCAAAAGAAGATCTCATAACTCCAGAGGTAAGCACTCTCACAAAGATAACACTAGAAAATATTTATCTAGGATCATATGTTATACATGTGATGAAGCAGGACATTATGCAAGAAATTTTCCTAAGAAACAAAAACTAATAAAGAGGAGCAACAAAAGAAGACATCATGCTCATGCTGCAAAGGATGATGAACCATCCAAGAAAAGAACCAGATATGAAAGTGAAGATTCTTCAAGCAAGGATGAATATGTTTTGATCTCCGCTCTCACAGGTAACATTACTAATGGAAGTGATGATTGGCTTATAGACAGTGGGGCTTCCAAACATATGACAGGATTCAAGGAATCCTTTGTAAGACTGTCAGAACATGAATCACCTCACAAGGTGAAGCTAGGAGATGACTACCAATATCCAATAAAAGGTAGTGGGGAATCTTCCTATAAGCTAGACTCTGGAAAGTCTCTAACAATAAAAGAAGTATTGTTTGTGCCAGGACTCAAGAATAACCTCCTTTCCATATCGGCATTAGATGCAAAAGGAATGCGAGTTGCATTCATAAATGGTCAAGTCATCATGTGGCCAAAAGGAAAGACTATCGATGATGCGGTAGTGATTGGAGAACAAGAAGGAGGATTGTACAAATTGAAGGGCCATCCAGAACAAGCCTTGGTCGATGACATAGTAGAGCCAAGTGAACTTTAGCATAGAAGGCTTGCACATGTGCATTACAGAGCACTACCTATTGCAAGCAAAGTTGTTGAAGGTCTTCCAGAAATCCAAGCAAAACATGATGGGGTCTGCAAAGGATGTGCGAAAGGAAAGAATACAAAGAAGACATTTCCAAGCAGCGAAAGAAAAGAAAAGGGAATCTTGGAAATCATCCACTCCGATGTATGCGGTCCTATGTCATCAAATTCACTAAGCGGGTATGCATATTATGTTTCTTTCATTGATGATTTCTCTAGGAAGACATGGGTTTAATTCATGAAGAACAAAGACGAAGTATTCAACAAGTTCAAGGAATTCAAAGCCTTGATCGAGAACCACACTAAAAAGAATATCAAGACCATTTGATCAGATAATGGCGGAGAATTCACTTCAAATGAATTCAAAGATTTTTGCAAAGAATCAGGGATTAAGAGGGAGTTGTCCACTCCTTACAATCCACAACATAATCGGATTGCAGAGAGGAAGAATAGAACTATCATGGAAGCTGCAAGAGCAATGCTTCATGATCTAAGACCTTCCTATGCATCTTTGGGCGGAAGCTGCCAAAACAGCGTTGTATGTACAGAACCGTACTCCACATAGAGTACTCGAGAACAAGACTCCTGAAGAAGTATTCTCCGAAAAGAAACTAGAAGTTAGCCATCTCAGAATATTCAGCTGTCCAGTATACATACACATTCCAAAAGAGAAAAGGACTAAATTAGATCCTTCAGGAAAGAAGGGTATATTTGTGGGATACTCTAAAATCTCGAAGGCTTATAGAATATATTTCCCAGGATACAAGAAGATTGACATCAGTAGGGATGTGACATTTGATGAAGACACAGCTTACAACAAATCCAGAAAGAGACTTGCTGAAGAACCTGAAGAAGCAGAAGCACCCAGAGTTCATGATACAACCATGAACGAAGAAGCTCAAGTAGAAGATCGAGAATTTGAAGAACCACAAAAACCTATAGATCCACCTCTGGAGAAGAATCCTCATAAGAGGAAACCTGCTTGGGTACGAGAACTTATCCAAGGTGCAGAAAGATATGGGGCTCCAGAAGAGCATCACAGGGAAAGAAAGAGGACCAGATCCTGCTCCGGGTATGTAGCTTTACTATGTGATTTCATTGATAAAGAACCTTCGAGTTATGAAGAAACGACAGAATTGACAACTTTCTATCCAGTTTGGGGTTTACCAAGAGTACAGCAGATTCCAACCTTTACTACAAGGTTGAAGATGGAAACCCAGTGATGCTTCTACTATATGTAGATGATCTGTTTGTGACAGGTATGGATGGGTTGATTGCTGATACAAAGAGAAACCTTGATGCCGAGTTCGAAATGAAGGACTTGGGTATGATGCATTATTTTCTAGGTATGGAGGTGTGGCAGAGTGCAGATGGAATCTTCCTTGGTCAAGGGAAGTATGCAATAGAGATCCTGAAGAGGTTTGGGATGATGGAATGCAAGGCTATGGCCACACCTATGGCATCAAACCTGAAGCTATTAAGCGATGCTTCATCAGATTCGGTTGATGCTACGATGTATCGTCAGATGATTGGGTCATTGATGTACCTAACGAACATGAGACCATACATTTGCTTTGCCGTGAACACCTTGAGCCAGTTCTTGACAGATCAGAGAAATGTTCACTTGATTGCTGCAAAGCATATTCTGAGGTACCTAAGGGGTACAGTTGATTATGGGCTCAAGTACGATGCGAATTAGAAGATTAACCTGGAGGGTTATGTTGATTTAGATTGGGCAGGAAGTGCCATCGATAGGAAGAGAACTTCAAGTTGTTGCTTCAGTATGGGATCAGGTGTGATCTCTTGGTTTAGCAGGAAGCAATCCTATGTGGCACTGAGTACAGTTGAAGCAGAGTATGTCGTAGCTTGTTCAGCTAATTGTGAGGTAGTATGGTTGAGGAAGCTACTATCTGATTTATTTGATCTCCAGTTGGATGCTACTTGTATACATTGTGACAACCAGAGTTGTGTGAAGTTGTTAGAGAATCCAGTGTTCCATGACAAGTCAAAGCATATCGAGATCAAGTATCACTATATCAAGGATATGCTGTAGAGGGGAGCAATGAAGCTCCAGTATGTTGTGACGGACGATCAAATAGTTGATGTGTTGATGAAGCCATTAACCAGAGTGAAGTTTGAGTACTTTAGGGAGAAGCTTGGTGTTCTCCAGATGGAGGTCCCTTCCAAAGGGAAGTTACGAGTCCGAAATCCATTCTGACGAGCAGGTCAGATGTAAGGGCTGAGCCATTCTGTCATGGTGAGAGGATTTGGTTCCTTTCATGTCAGATATGAGTGCTGAGATCCATATCCATTCTTACGAGTAGGTCAGATGTAAGGGCTGAGCCATTCTATCATGGTGAGAGGATTTCGTTCCTTCCATGTAAGATATGAGTGATGGCCATTCTGACGAGTAAGTCAGATATAAGGGCAAATGCCACTCTCCGGGAGAGTGGAGGCACCTAGTCCGTTACTAGGTATCTCAGTCTAGGAATGGGGGGCATTCTAGCGAGGGTGTAGGATTTGGTTCCTACCAAGTCAGATGTTAGTGCAGGCCATTCTGGTGAGGGTGTAGGATTTGGTTCCTACCAGGTCATATATAAGGGCAACTACCATTCTCCAGGAGAATGGAGGCACCTGGTCCGTTACCAGGTAGCTCAGTCTGGGACTGGGGCCATTCTGGCGAGGGTGTAGGATTTAGTTCCTGCCAGGTCAGATGTGAGTGCAAGCCTTTTTGATGAGGGTGTAGGATTTGGTTCCTACCAAGTCAGATATAAGTGCTGAATCCTTTCCACAGATGATAGTGATGTCCTATCATGCTGGTGAATGTGAGTGTTGGGCCTTTCTGATGTGATTGTAGGCTTCTACATGATCAGATGTGAGTTTTGGGTGTGCCTTTCTGATGAGTAGGTCAGATGTAAGTGCTGGGCGGGCCATTCTGATGAGTAGGTTAGATATAAGCGATGAAGAAGACCTACATGATGGCTAGGCATATAACCAGCATGAAATAAGGCTGGCTCTGTAGAACTTCCTATGACGAGAAGAATCATGAGATAGCACACATGATGATGACCAAAGATGATCCAGATCCAGTTATGATGACTCCGAGAGATCCAGATCGAGTGATGATCCAGATCCACCAGTGATGATCCAAATCGAGTGATGATCTAGATCCAGTAATGATGTCCAAGATCGAGTATGATCCAGTGATGATGTCCAGTGATGATCCAGACCGAGTATGATCCAATAACGATGATCCAGATCGAGAGATGATCCAGATCCAGATGAAGATGACTTGAAGATGCAGATGAAGAGAAGATCTAGAGAAGAAGACCAGTGATGAAAATTGTGTCGAGAGAATACCTTCCTAGTTAAGAGGGAGTGTTGATGTAATTGTAACTTCGGAATGTATTCACTTGTATTTCTTATCTATTGTAACCCGATGTTTATTCTGGGATGTTATCATGTTATGTCATACCCCAATGTTCCAATCAGGAGAATCAATAATGTAAACAATTCATGTCAAGTTATTGTGGGTAACCCTTCGATTGTCTAAGGGTTAAAGTCCCCGCAGTTCCAGGGCACTAGGGTTATTAGACTCTCCAAGTAGAGGTCGGCCCTAGTAGGGTTTTAGTCATGTCGGGATTAATATAAATAGAGAGCTGGACTCTCTATTTAGAACACATCACTCACACACTCAAGTGTAGCACATAGTTGAGGAAGGAGAAGACACTAGGGCTAGACAAGAAGAAGGTTACTGTTGGGTGTGCATCTTACTGTTTTGGGGTTTTACCTTTTCTGTTGATTCTATCTCTAAGGAAGTTGCGGGGTTTTCTCCGTTTATGGTTTCCTCGATGAAAAAAACTGTGTTCATTGTCTGTTGTGTTTGATTGTTGTACTTGTTATTCTCTCAGTTAAAGATCCTAACATAATGCTATCTTGAATGTTGAAAAATTAACAAATGCTACAATAAACATAACCACTTTTAACCAAAAAATTTACCGAGTCATCATAATACATATTAACCAATCTTTTGTTTCCACCCTAAACCGTGTTCTCTTTGAAACAATACACAACAGGCTTAATGTTTTCAAGAGGCAGAATGAACATGCATCATGGGCCAGTATACTCTACTACACAACACTAAGGATCTCATCACAACAACTCAAATTTTTGAGCATAATAACCTCAACACCTTCGATGGGTAAGAGAAAAAACCCTAGGATTCCCAGGAGGAAAACCTATATGGATAGCCAAGGTTTTCACCCTAAAGGAAAATTCCCCCCCATGGAATTCCCCAAAAATGCCCATTCTAGCCAGCCAATGGTTGCAATCCTGCCACCCATGCATTGGAAAAATGGAGGAGTGGTGCAGACGACGAAACGCTTGTCTTCCCACAACCTTCCTTCTATGAACGACTGTCAGAGAAGTTCTCATGGCAGGAGTTGGGAAATAATGGCTAGGGTAGGTAACCAGAGACCCTAGTTAACCCAAAAGCAAAGCTTCATAAAAACAATAATGACCTCAAAGTCTAAATACCCTCCGCAAAAACGGGAAAACCTAACCCTACCAAGTCACTATAACATGAACCGCCAAGCAGTGAGTATGATCCTATCTGGATGCTGAAATGAGCTAGAAGAAGCGTGATCCTCATTGGCTAGACTTGCTCAATAAAGTGACAGCTCCGCAGACTTCAAACAACCAACAATAAGCATAAAATGTCTCCTTACGAGATTAAATAGGCTTGATGAACAATAACAAACATGTGATAAATGGTCCTCAGGCGGGAAACCTCGTTGGTGCCAAATTTCGCATCGGGACTAATCCTGTGAACACCCATAAGAGCTTCAGATGGAATAAAGGAACGAGCCTGATGCTAATTGGATGGATACATAATAATCCGTTGAAACAAGACAAAAGGTTTTAAGATCGATCGGTAAAACAAACAACTAACATTCGTACCGACATCGAAAAACTCTTCAGGAAGATATTGGTTATGCATTAGACTATGCATCTGAAGCGTTGACAAAAACTCATAGATACACAATCGAAACGACGGGTGGAAAAAATAAATTCTTCCACGAACATCAGAAAATGAAACAACAAGTTGACCCGATGCGTCGGAAAGATTGTTGATAATTAACTGGGAAGCATCGAAAAATGTTTTCTGATATCATCGATACCATAGACCAAATTACATCCGATGTATTGGGAAGCTTTTGTAATTATTTCGGAAGCGTAAGAAACAAATATTCGATAGGATTTCGAACAAATCCTCCGATACATCGTATAAACTTTTAGGAGTTCATCCGATGCATCGGGTGGAAAAAAGAAGTTTCAATTTTTGTAAAAAAAAACTAAGTTATGAAGAAACTTTTGCAAGATAAAGGTAGACTTTCAAGGCTTTCTAAAAACTAGAAAGAGTAGGGGGCCCTAAAAAGTAAAAAAAAATGGGATGGTGGTTGTAGAAGCAACAATTGGCGACTAACTAGTAGACACAGATCTTTGAACAACTGAATTTTGAAACAAAAATTGCTTTATGAACTTTTACCTCTTTTCTTTCAACAATTCTTTAATCGTCCATACCTTCAAGAAATGTAAGATTCAGAACTTGTCATTGATTTTTGTCCCAATGGATAAGGAAACTAGGCTTTCAAAGTCTTGATAACTCTTCCAAGACCAATATATGATATTCATTTACCTCTACATTTGGTTACTTTTGGTTAGGACACCACAAGATCGTAACAGGATTAGGACAAGTATATTTGTTTGTTCCTCATTTCCATGCCTTTTCCATTCTTTCGATGCTTTTAGAATTTTGTCTGATGAGTCTTCCCAGACTGCTCTTTCTTATATTCAAGATTTGATTTAGATTCTTCCATCCATAGTGTCCTTTTGTGTGAGTGATAATGTATTCATCTCACGGATGGAGAAGAACCTTTTAGTAGTCCTTTGATTTAGTGATTTATGCTTTTGCATTTTCTAAGATATCCTTTTCTCTGGGAAATTTTGACTCTCGATCCTTTGGGCTATTCATTTATGGCATGGGATTATTTTGAATACCATACACCTGTCTGTCTCGCTTCCTTTCCATGGATCCTAGGATGTAAGATTCTTAGGGAAGATATTAAGGTGAAGTGGATGGAGCCTTAGAATAGTATTCAAGACTTCTTTAGCCTTGGTTATTTAATAGGATTTAAAACAAGACTTCAATGTGTTCAAACATAACTTTCTTTCCAATATCTATCAGATTAAAGAGTCCTGTAATAATAAATTCTCAAATAGAACACATTAAATAAGCAGTTCCTGGCTCTAAAATATCCACAGTTTGTCCAAAACACCATGTATTCCAGCACCAAATGCTGAGCTGGTTTATTTAAAATAATCTAAAGCATAGAAACAAAACAACAATGAATGTCATAACGCAAAAAAAAGAAGTAAAGCAATCAAACAAAGGTTTATTTATGTACAGACATGATCTCTTAACAGACTAGGTGAAGTAAGGTTTGCGAACCAAGCCATTTACAGGAAGATTCTCTTCCCATCCTTGCAAATCCTGAAGTTTATATGTCGAGGAACCTAGCTTTGCAGCAATCAGAAATGGGCTGACCTAGAGATGTTGAAACTTAGTGCGCTTAACCTTTTCATCATGCGGGTGATCCCACTTTAGGACTAAATCTCCAACTTCAAAACTCTTATTCCCAGACTTATGTTTATCGAACCATCTCTTTACCATCTCTTTTTTGTGCTTGAATCTATCTTTGGCTTTAAACCTAGACTCTTCTAGCTTAAGCAAGGTATTGATTCTAACTTGCAATACTTCACTGTTGGATCCTCTTGAAGCTTGGGCTAATTGGGAGGCCAGGAAAAAAATGTTTGGTGGCAAAATGGATTCCTTTCCATAGACTAGGGTGTAAGGTGAGACTCCTAATGAGTTCATTGGTGTGACTCTATCATCCCATGGTGCATTTGGGAGAGCTATGTGCCAACTCCTTTGGTTTTCTATGACAGTCCTCTTTAGAATCCTAATAATATTTTTATTGGTAGATTCAACTAATCCATTACCCTGGGGATAATAATTTGCAAAATAATGTAACTTCAATCCTTTATCATTGGAAAATTCTGTAAGTTTAATTGATGAGAAATAAGATGCATTGTAAAAAACTAGGGAAATTGGAACCCCAAACCTGGTCATAATATGTTCTTGCAGGAATTCTATCACTGCATCTTCATTTATTTTTCGTAGTGGATAGATTCCAACCATATGGTGAAGTAGTCAGTAGCTGTAAGAATGTATTTGTGCTATATCGAGGAGTTAGGATTGATCTCTTTGATAATATCAATTCCCCGCTATTCAAATGGTTCCGAAACTAGAATTGGTTGTAATGGACCGGATGCTCTAACAAGTCTTCCTACACTTCGCTAGAAAACATCACATTTCCTTACATATGCGTGTGTGTCTTTGAACAATGTTGGCCAATAGTATCCTACCCTTAAGATCTTATGGGAAGTGGTATCTCCTAAATAATTCCCTCCAGCAGGACTATCATGCAACTCTTTAACCACTTTAGCCGCATATTCTTGTTCTAAACATCTCAGAAGAACTCCATCGTAGTTATTCCTAAAAAGCACTCCCTCAATGACCTGATATGAGGCTGATTTCAGTTATAGTTCTCTTCTTTGCTTTGAACTCCAATGTTTCGGTAAATAACCTTGCTGAAGATAATGTATTAAGTCTCTATACCATGATTCTGGAGCTGTAAAAATGGGACACATGTCAATCATATGAATTTCAGCTTCATTATCCCAATAACCTTCCTAACCATCTTGACCTTCAGCCATTAGTTTGCAAAGTCTTTGTCCTTTAATAATGGCTACTGGTTTAAACTCTAAATCATATTCTTGTAGAGCCGTAACCCAATTTCCTCTTCTCTCACCCAGTTCCTTTTGTATGAAAAGGCTTCGGACTGCTGGGTGAGGAACAACCACTTTAGTTCAATTCTTAGGTATATATTGCTTGAATTGCTTTACTGCTTTAAACACTGTGTAAACTTTATTATCGATGGAGGGGTAGTTCAATTCAGAACCTTGCAGACCAGTGCTCATAAATGAAATGGGGAATTCATCTCCCCCTTCTTTCTTTTGTGTCAACACCGCTGCAAGCGAATTATCAGAAGCAAAAGTGTACAACATGAAATCTTTATTGAAATCAGGATTTCTAAGTGAAGGTGCATGTGCTATTGCTGTTTTGATATTATTAAATGCATCCTTTTCAACCTCAGTCCATTTAAACTATAAATTCTGCTTAACCATTTGCTGCAAAGGTTTGACTATTTGTGCAAAATTAGGCACAAACCTTTGCATGAAGTTAATGGTCCCCATAAACGATTGCATACCCTTCTTATTGTGGGGAAAGGGAATATGCGCTATTGCTTCAATCCTTTCTGGGTATATGGAGATTCCCTTTTTAGAAATGACATGACCCAGTAGCTTTCCTTCCTACACTACGAAAACACATTTTTTAGGATTCAGTGAGATACTGTATTTCCGATAACGCTCAAAAATCTATTTTAAATGATAAGGATGTTCTTCTCTTTTCTTTGAATACACTGTAACATCATCCAAGTAGACCACCAAGCTGCGGTCTATCAATCCCTGGAGAGATATGTCCATGGCTCTTTGGAAAGTGGCTCCAACATTAATTAACCCAAAGGGCATTCTCCTCTAGGAAATTGTTCCCCACTTTGTACGGAATGTGGTTTTTAGTCTATCTTTTTTCGGCTACCAATACTTGATTGTAGCCCGAAAACGCATCCAACAAGGAGAATAACTCAGATCCAGACACCATCTGCAAAATATGCTCCATGGGAGGGACTAGATAATTGTCTTTGTCTAATGCACGATTCAGATTTCTAAAATTCACACAGATTCTTATTTCTCCAGACTTCTTCCAAACTGGTACCAAGTTTTCTACCCATTCTAAATGTCTAACCTTGAAAATAATCTTAGAATCCAATAATTTCTTTACTTCACTTTGAATTAGGGGTTCCAGCATAGGATGCATCTTACGAAGTTGCTACTAGAAAGGTTTTACACCCGCTTTAATAGGAATGATGTCTTGGATTATGCGAGTGTCATATGTCTTCAGACCATCATAATTACAAGAAAAATCATCCTTATACTGCTAGAATAAATTGATGAACTTACTTCTTTCCCCTGGAGAACAACATTTCCCCAAGTTGACATACTTGGGTTCAGCCTCTGTTCCCAGATTGAACAGCTCATACTGCATTGATGAGCTATGCATTTTAGTGTTTACAGGCCTTTAGAACTTGTTATTTAAATCAAACATACCGTCTAATGTCCTCACCCCTTTTCGTATGAAATTACTATTCTGGAGATTCGCTTGGTGTTCCTCATTGTCAATAACTGCATCTTTAAAAGTTTCCTCATTTTTTAATAATTTCAGGATTTCTTGGTCATCATCAAACACTCTCAGATTCGTGACATTATCAGGTACCAATGACCTGAAAATTAATTCAATGGAACATTTATTATTCGTGGGCACCAACCTCACAGCAGAAGTAGCTAATAAATCAGTTGCTACATTTTTTAGTCTAGGAATATAATTAATATTAAAAGCCTCAAAATTTGTTATGACCTCCCATACTTCATTTTGATATCCTTTTAAATGAGGAGATAAGCAATATATTGTATTGTGGACCTGTTTTACAATTATTTCAGAGTCTCCAAAAACTTTTAAATTTCTAACTTTAAACTCAATTGCTTTTTTCAGTCCTTGAATCAAAGCTTCGTATTCATCCGTGTTATTCGTGCATTCAAATTCTAATCTACAAGATAAAAAAATGTTTATTTTTTTCTGGATCGATTAAGACACAACCGGCTCCTGATCCTTCTTGAGTTTTTGAACCATCAAAATACAATAACCAAAACTGATTCTCTACTTCTAAAGCACTAGCTATATTATCTAAAACAAAAACTAAATTAACTATAGTACAATCAATATCATCAGTCCGCAAAAATTGGAGGATATCAGACTATTCATATGACTTACTACTGGCCTCTTCCGCCTGATAATTCCCTGGTTCAAGTTCTAAAAAAAAAATTCCCAAAACTGAATGTGCAAAATTCACAGGTTCATTTTTTCCTTCAAGCTGTATCACATTATATTTCATGTGTGGTTCTCTTAGTACTTTAATTTGATTCTGACACCCTTTGTAAGGTAACCATAAGTGCGACCAATCTGTTGCAAAATAACCATTAATTTTTTCAAACCAATCCCTACTTCGAATTAAGCCATAAGCTTCAGGGATGTCAACTACAATAATATCGATGTATTGACAAACTCTCTCATCAGCTGCTAATCAAATCAATACATTTTTCAACTCACCTTCCACTTTAATTGTAGTTATGTCCAACTGAATAATTTGACTGGCAGAAGGGGTGGGTTTCCCATTAATATTTTTACAAACTGACAAAGGCATGACATTCAAAGATGCTCCAGAGTCAACGATAAAATTGTGTACATTCAAATTAAAATTTCAAAGGTCACAAGAAAGGTTTAGTTCGGGATTTAGACTTGCCTCCAATGTTTGCTTCCTTTATTTCCTTATCCAATGGGACATTGTCTTGATATTTTTTAGGTTGAGGACCCGAGGCTTCCAAAAGTTTCTTCTTCTGTTGTGGTAAATTGCACATTTCAAACAACGAAATATTTTCCTTGGTTTTCTTAATATCTTCTACTATATCATATCCCATTTCTAGTTCCACCGAGATTTTCTTATTATTCTCTAAGTTATTGTCCAGAGTCTTTGCCGGTTTACTTTCTGCTAGAGTTTTCTGCTTTTCTATGACCTTTTCAGGTACGGCTGGGTTTTGAGTCTTATTGGTGAGATTTTTCATGCTTTCTTGGAACTTCTTAATCTTGGGAAATAATATCTCATCCGTTATCGGTCCCTGACTTCTCGTTGTGATGTTTACTACCGAAATATGTATTCATCGGTGGTTTCTTCTTCTTCTAACCCTAGAGTGGTCATACAGTCCCATAAAACCATAGTTGTTTCTTCCAAGGTTTTTTCTGTTTCAACTTCCTTTTATTCTTTACTCTCAAGTTCTGTTAGTTGAACCTCTAATAGCTTATTCATGACTAGATTCATTGAATTAATCCACTAAGGGAAGTTTTTTTCAGAGTGAGGTTGTTGGTGAAAGGTGCAAAAATTATCCATACCAACTTTGGTGTGATTCAACACAGAAGAGTTATTGGTGGGTGGTTGGGGTGAACTGTTTTCTTCTTTCTTCTTGAAAAATTGTGTAAATATTTTTTCTGGAAGAACTCGCTTCTTTATCCTTTTCTAAGTCAACAACATTGTTGAAGAGTTTTTGTACCATTTTAACCACATTGTCCAATTCGTTCGAACGTTCTTCTTTGGGCTTAGTCAGCAGTAAAGGCTTCTTATTAAAAATGTTTACATCTAATTATGTAGACTATTTATTTATACTTTCGAGTTATTCTTCCACCTTCTTAGCCTCTTCATAGGTCTCCAACAATGAGGGTTTTACTGACCTCTTCACGAACATTGCTATCTCCGGTGAAAGTGCTAAAGAATAGTATTCCATTAATGTTTCTTCAGCATTCATTATAGCAGCACTAAAATTATTCAAATGGTGAGCAAACCTATGATTAAAATCAAGAACTTTCTCTTTTTTCTCCATATTTAGAACGATTAACTCTTTCATCAGAGTAGTTGTGGTTCTTTGGCATCCAAACTTGTTCTTAAACAATCTTTCAAATGTATTCCAGTTTGTGATGGAATTCACCTGCATACCAAAATACCATGACACTACTTTTCCTTTAAGGGTATGCAGAAACAGTCTACATACTACATCTTCATGTTCTCCTACGGATAAAACCTCAAGGGCTAAGAAAAAACTTTGTAAATGATCATCTACATCAACGCCTTCTGTGGGATCAAACTTGGGTAATGACTTCTCAAGATGTGCAAGTAAATTGTGCAATGGAGCAGTCAGGTTAAGATGGGTTCTAGCCCTCCAAGCTGGTGGTGGAGGTGGCTGATTAGCATTTGGATTTATAGGTGCATTTACAGCTACATTTCCAGCCATAATTCGAGGTGGAGACTAAGGTGGAGATTGAACAGGGGTTCGAAAAGGTGAGAAAGACGGGGAATTAGGTCCCAATTGATCAAGAGGTTGGACAATTTCCTGTAAGGTTAAATCTACTAGCTCTTCAAAACCTCTCACTCACACTGAATCTTCTATAAAAGGGTGTTCTTTCTTGTCAGCTTGTCTTCTAGGTAATTCACGGATGTTCAGAAATCCTCCAAGCTTCTTTGCATACGACCTTGTGATTCTTCTCAAATAATTAAATACTTTGAGAACAATAGGATAAAGGAACTCAGGATCAAGTTTTCCTTCAGGACTGGGCTCCTTGGGAAGAATGGTTTCAGAACTATCACCGGTGGAATATTCTCAAGAAAACGGATTTCCTTGGCCAACCATGCACTAGTGGCCCTCCTTCTAGCGCTAAAAAATGTTGATGCCTGGAAAATCCCAGGTATCGACAGTAGGGATTCTACCCAATAATCGTTCCCAAATAGATCGTTTATTGTTTGATATGGGGAATCAGTCTGATTTGCGGTCCAGCTACTGTAGAGTTAAGGTGAAGTGTTAAATCTCTTTTACCGGTTCCGACCCGATCTACCATTTATATATTTTATCTTTTAGGTATGGAATGCATGTGCCTAATATTAAATTCAAGTAACATAAAATAAAAACTAATCTATTCTAACCTATCCACGAGGAGCAAGACTGATATAAGATCAAAATGAATAATATACTATATGGTTTGCATAGAGTATTCTACAGATAGTTGATAAATCCAGGATACATACATGCAACATAAAGTTGACAAAGAGATAGCTCCATGATATTAAAACATTCATCATTCATTGTTAAATAAGACTCATCACATAATGCAAAATTAGTCATAACTGAGAAGTAGTTCAGAAGGTTAGGAACGATCTCACAGATTGTATATACTTCTAAACAAGAAATAGTTCCCCATTCAGCTTTACACAATATGCTTTGAGACTTATGCAACACCCTCTCCAGCAAAATTCCATCATCTTTATTATAAAAGGAAATAGTTCTTCTTAAAATAAGCTTCAACAACTATGCCAATGAAAAATTCCTTTCTCTATCTACTTTTCCTATGCTTATACAAATTACAAAAATGACTCTTGAGTTGCTCCAACCTTTTGGACTTCCTCAACTCTTCCTTTACAAAATTTTGTCTTTTAGTGCATTACTAGAAAAAGAATAAAAAAAAAATTTTATAATCTTAAGCTTGTGAATAAGAAAAATTTAAATGGGCCCAGTTGATGTCTTAAAAAAACGCCCCATGCTTGTGCCTTTTCACTAATGACCCGATATTTTGGAGATTCCAATATATGTACTGCCACCTCATGCTTTGACAGCTGAGACTCGATTTCCTTCACTTTGGGTACATTATGACTCAAAGACTCCTCTAGCAGGAGCTTGTAGCCTGAACCTTGTATAATCCAGATTTTGATGTCTTCCTCAGTAACAGCTTTGAGCTTGGATATGTTTTCTTCTCCTTTTAGAAGCTTCTCTTGCAGGTTCTTCAAATGTTCCTCCCTGGCTGGGAAATCTTCATCCGAGGCACCTGTTAGAACCATACACTGATTATGAACAAAATGTATGCCTTTGTAGAATTCAACACACTTTTAAATATTTTTTAAAATGGTTGCGTTTAGTCCGAATGTTGTTCTACACCTGAAATTCAATATGGCCACCTCCATCTTAAGACTTCATGTAGAATTCTGAGGCATATTTGCTGGGAACGTTGGATTAGTTCCTTTCCATGTCAACTGGTTCTTTACAAGTTCAACCACTTATGATAGTCTTTTCCCGAATTCTGATGAGTTGAGTGCTAGTTCTTTCAATCTAACCTCAATTTGTTTAACTATATACATCTCCCCTGCAAGACTCAACAAAACCTGATTTATCTCCTTTTGTAGCATCAAGGATTGATTCCAGAAAGGGGTGATATCCATCTGTTTCTCCTTTTCTACTTGAAGTTGTTCTCTCAATAAAAGGTTTTGAGCTTCCAGCTCCTCTACTCTCTTGCTTGTTGCATATCCTTTCTGTTCTGCTTCTACAACCTGCTTCTCGAGGTTTTTATTCTCTCCTTCAATGATATTCACCGATAGTACCAGAGCATCCTTGTCAGATAGTAAAATTTTGCATGCCTTTTTTGACTTCTCAATCTCACTGAGAATATCTTCATGCTTCCTCGTAAGGATTTTCCCCTCACATCTTTCCTTTTTCAGAGTTTCCTTCATTTGAACAATATTCTTCTGATATTGTTCCAAATCAGTCATTATATTATCCACATTATCTTCATTTGCAAGGGTCGAAGCTACATCTGCCCTTGCAAGAAGTCTTGGGTCCTTGTCAGTCCCATGGAAGATTATTTTCTTAGTGACCATGACTCCTTGCTTTTCCCTGGTGTCCACCTTCTTTTTAGTTCTCATGAAAATTCTTTTCTTATTCTTGTCATAAAAAATAGTATTTAAATCAGCTACCTCCTGCTCTTTAGATGGGATGAAAGGGATTAGTTCAATCCCTAATGACAGAGCTGGATCTTCTATGGCTGTGCTACTAGATGGGATAGATGATTCTATCAGATCATCATGAGATTGAGTCTGCTCCAAATTTGCAGGATCTTGCTCCTCGTGCTCTTTTCTCTATAGCTCTTCAGCTGCTTTCTCTTCCTGATTTTTTTTTCTGTCAGTCACTTCCAGTCTTAGCCTCTCAACCTCTTCCTGCCTTTGCTGTGCCTCTTCTTCTTGATCCTTTTTCTTAGATTTTTCTTTGGATCTCCTTTTCTCAGCTTCTTCTTTTGCTAACCATTGTTCTACTTATTGTGATAGTTTGAGTGCCTCTTTTTCTCTTTTCTTTATAGCTTCTTGTTCTTGCTTCTTTTGTTGCTTAACATATTTTCCCTTGCCGCCCACAATTGTTATCTTTTGCTTGAATATTTTCCTTAGGGCTATCATATTTTACACATTGCAGAATATTTCCTCATTTTTATCCCAGTAGTTTGTGTACTCAAAATGTACCCCTATGTCCACACAATAGTTAGTAGCCTTATCTTCAGATTCATTTCGATGAAAGCTCATTCCCCAAAGTGGAAGTACTCCAACTCGTTTACAAAATATGGTGCACTCTTCACCTTGGAGAACTTATAACTACCTACATAGAATGGGAGTGGAGGGTCTATAACCTTCTTCTAATAAAAAAGGAAGTTCCCAATCCTGTCAATGTAAAGCCGCCTTACTACTTCTTTGTGAACAACATAGTCTATGGCGTATCTTGGTAAAAGAGAAGGAGCCTTTGTTGCGCCAAACATCCTTAGGTATAAGCCTTCTTCTGTCAGGTAATAATGACCATTATCCTATAAAATATCCAAGGCTTCTTTAGACATGCAGTCACACTCAATAAGAAAGATTAATCTGTATATTGGCACTATGAAATCTTCACAAATACTCTTATAATGGTTGAAATACTTATATTCCCAAAACAACTGATATGCAGCATAGACCGGAGTTTTGGTCTTATCCCACTGGCACTTCAGGGCTGGGAATGGTTGTGTGTACAGAATACAATCAATCAGAAAATAGCTCATATAGAACTCTGACTTCTTTTGTGAGACTCCTCCAAGCGCTGCGCTTATGCATGAGGACAAACTATTGGATACTATATCGGCCCAGTTAAAAATGGTGCCCTCAGTGGTCAAAAAAGAAAATCACTGGTACCCAAATCAGTTTGTAGTTCTTTCCATTTGCTCATCGAAAGACCCTATTCAACATTAATGCTATCGACCTATAAGGAGTGCGCAGGTGCGTAGTTTCATATTCCCCGGAAGGCCTTGTATGAAAATGATTCCCGAGAACTGTCATTCTTTGGACACTATCCAAAACATCCAGGTCAAGACCTTTTAACCATTATTCTATTAGATACTTCAGACGGGTAGGTAGCTTGCAGGCCTGAGCTACATAAGCTGTGCTATAAGAGACATAACCTTGTCCTTCAGTATTTGAAAAAATCATTTTGGTTACATCAGCCTTCAAGAGGATCCAACTTGTTACTTCCGCACATTGAAACAGTTTCGATCGTGTGGCAACCTTCATGATCGCTGATCTCTATATATTGGCATATATCGGTAAATCCTCTAACCCTATATTTGGGATGCTTCGATTGGTGATCATTCAGTAGATCCCCCCCCACTTGTACTCAGGCTCAATTCCCGTGACAACCTTGGTATCTCCATATATAACTTCAACTCACGTTATAATCTCTATCTCTGGATCCTCGTCCGCAGCTTGCACCTTCTTCTTCCCCTTCCGATGCATATTGCTATATGAATGACGAGGCTGTTTAAATCATATGACAGCATGTTAGATTCAATATATCCTAAACATATAGCTGCAACTGATAACTACTACAATAAACATAACTAGTTTTAACCAGAAACTTTACCGAGCCATCATAATTCATATTAACCAATCTTTTGTTTCCACCTTGTGACCGCGCTCTCTTTGAAACAATACACAATAGGCTTAAGGTTTTCGAGAGGCGGATTGAACATGGGTCACAGTCCAATATACTCTACTGCACAGCACTAAGGATCTCATCATAACGATGCAACATTCTAAGCATAATAACCACAACACCTTCGACGGGTAAGAGAAAACACCCCAGGTTTCCCAAGAGGAAAACCTATATGGATAGCCAAGGTTTTCACCCTAAAGGAAAATACCCCCCCACGACACTCCCAAAAAACACCCATTCTAGCTGGCCAATGGTTGCAATCCCGCCTCCCCCGCATTGGCGAAACAGAGGAGTGGTGAAGATGGCTAAATGCTTGTCTGCTCACATCCTTCCTTCTACAAACAACTGTCATAGAAGTTCTCATGGCAGGAGCTGGGCAATAATGGTTGGGGCAGGTAAGAAAATAGAAGGCCCTAGTTAACCTAAAAACAAAGCTTCATAAAAACAATAATGAACTCAAAGTATAAATACCCTCGACAAAAATGAGAAAACCTAACCCTACTAAGTCACTATAACATGAATCACGAAGCAACAAGACAAGCAGTGAGTATGATCCTACCTAGCTGCTGAAATGAGCTGGAAGAAGCATGATCCTTGCTGGCTAGACTTGCTCAATCGACTGATAGCTCCACAGACTTCAAACGACCAACAATAATCGTAAAATGTCTCCTTACAAGCTTAAATAGGCTTGATGAACAATAATAAGCATGTGATAAATGGGCCTCGGGCAGGAAACCCCATTGGCGCCAAAGTTCGCATCGGGACTAATCCTGTGAGCACCCACGAGAGATTCAGATGGAAGAAAGGAATAGGCCCGAGGCTAATCAAATGGCTACACAATAATATGCTGAAATGGGACAAAAGGTTTGAAGATCGATCAGTAAAACAAACAAATAACACCCGCACCGGCATCGGAAAACTCTTTGGGAATCTATCAGTTATGCATCAGACTATGCATCCGAAGCATCGGCAAAAACTCAGAGACACACAATCGAAACGACGAGTGGAAAAAATAAACTCTTCCGTGGACATCGAAAAATGAAACAACAAGTCGAGTCGATGTGTCAGAAAGATTGCTAATAATCAACCGGGAAGCATCGAAAAATGTTTTTCAATATCATCGATACC
This sequence comes from Pseudotsuga menziesii, assembly GCA_001517045.1. Classification (NCBI taxonomy): domain Eukaryota; kingdom Viridiplantae; phylum Streptophyta; class Pinopsida; order Pinales; family Pinaceae; genus Pseudotsuga; species Pseudotsuga menziesii. Next base: position 440,469 of record LPNX010398440.1, read on the forward strand.
ATAGACAAAATTACATCCAACGTATCGAGAAGCTTTTGTAAGTCTTTCAGAAGCATAAGAAACAAAGATTCAGCAGGATTTCGAACAACTCCTCTGATACATCGAATAAACTTCAGGAGTTCATCCGATGCATCAGGTGGAAAAAAAGAAGTTTCAATTTTTGTAAAAAAAAACTAAGTTATGAAGAAAATTTTGCAAGATAAAGGTAGACTTTCAAGGCTTTCTAAAAACTAGAAAGAGTAGGGGGCCCTAAAATGTAAAATGTTTTTGGGATGGTGGTTGCAGCAGCAACAAAACCCTAGATTTATTTTTTCTATTTGGTATCAACAATCGTAAAAAAATTTAATAAGTTGGGATTGGAACAATTTATTTACAACCTGACATTATGGTGGCGATACCACAAATCTGTCAAAGCCATGCTACCAACAAAACAATTTAAAAAAAGTACATGGACTTAAGTATATTAGTAGATATGTGAGTAGACAGTGAGAAGATTGACATAATGGTATTACAAAGGACAATAGTGGATGTGGGTTATTTGTTGATGGTTTGAAGAAGTTCTTCTAAGGATAATATTTTGATTATGTGTATTCTTCTAAAACTATTTTTTAAAACTAACAAAAAAAAATGTTTTTTATTGTTGTTCAAGACTCTTCACAAAACTCACGATTAAAGGACTAGGTCAATCACTTATGGTGACAATGCATATGGTTTGTATGATGGTAAACAACAGTTTTGGAATTAATTATTTTAACTAAATGTACTTGATTCTGAGCAGGTCCTCATTAGTGGGGATTTAAATTTTCTTTTTAGCAGAAATGAAGTCTTGGGTGCCATTGCAAGGATGGACTACTGCAATATAGAGAGAGTAGATAAGAGCAACTCTCATACACACAAGGCATTGATTATCAAGAACATGAATAGATTCAATTCTATGGGGTTCTAGGGCCAGACGAAAATTAAATTGGAAGGCGATGGTGTTTTTGTGTGTTACCACTTTGGTTGTATTGGAAGTTCTTTTGCGCCTGGCATGATCGTGATGTTGGGGAATCATGACCCCCTTTATCTAATGGGCCCTATGAGACATAGTAGCTTCCTTAAGAACACAAATGAAATCAATATAGTCGTGATCCAGGGGGCTTGCTAAAGGCTTGTTTACAGTGATCTCTCCCTTGACAAAGCTCACACAGGTTGAGATGGGGGCTTACCCATAAATTATTGAATTTCACCGGTTTAGATATGATCTATACCTTTATATATGATTTTATTTATTTATGCTACTTTTAGAAGCACGCTTATTATATTGTATTAATTAAAATGGGTGGAGGGCACATGAACAACCAGTAGGAATTGGATCATCAAAACTTGATTTCATTTTTATTTATTTATGCCATGCTTATTATATCTCTATCGGCTTGAGGAATGTAATAGCAGTGGTTTTACTTTACATAGTGTATGTTTGTTCTATTTTAACTACCCTTTACCAGCTTAATTACCTATTGAGGTTAAAGCATGGTCCTTCACATTGAGCATCATTGGATGAGAGGAAGGGAGGGATTGATTGGGTTGGAACTTTCAGCAACATTGCTATTAAGTTTAATCTGTCTACATAATGAATTGAAGTAAGGAGGTTGGCTAGGTGGTTCGATGAAATAGATAGAAATCAATGCTAGCTTCTAGTATGGGGTAGTAGTGCAATGGGAATGGGGAGTTGTCTCGGGAGTAGGAGAGTTGGTCCTCTAACTCTAACTAGATTTCTTATTGTCACATTGGTTGTTCTATTGTCTACCATAATTCCAACCCACTTAGGGAGGAAATGCAACTTCCCACCTTCTTCCCTTGCACTAAGAATTGATGCTATAGAGTTATTCCATCCATCCTGGACCAAATTACCTAGTTTATAATACAGGAGGCTATGGGACATTATATAAATAGTATAACAAAGGTGGAGTACAATAGCCTAGTTCAAATAGACCTTGCTTCCAAGAAGATTCTAGGGAAGAGTGCAACAAAGGATCCTGGTGATTGAGACCTACCCAACCCACCCTTCCTTCTGATATGGCCCAGAATAAATGAGCAATATAATTGGCTATCCTGAACTCATATGTTCAGTCTACGTTCTAGCATTGTATACGGAATATTGCAATCTATGGTTAGTCACATGCAATGTGAACTTATCTTGGTATTTTTATTTTCTTAGTATGAGTGAAAGGGTTACCTCCTTTGAAGATTCACCTCTCACCCTCATTTTGATGGAGAGGATTCCAGGGAGAGCATAAGGTGTCAATTCTTATTGATGAAAATGGGAGGAAGTTTCGGTTGATCTTTGGACAAGAAATTGCAGGCCCAGAGAACTGAGAAAAACACATAGAAGAAGCCCTATAGAAAGAAGAAGTTGTGTTAAGATGACAGAAATATGAATGAGATCAGAGAAAAGAGACCATTATAGAACTTTGTTCCTTTAAAAAAATAAAAAATAATAATAAGAGAGAGAGAGATTCACTGGATTTATCTCATACGATTTACCTATTAACCTGTTACAGTTTGCATTAAGAGTGCTCGAAAATGGAAAAATGATGAAATTGGGGTTTCTTGGGAAACCAAGGGTTTTACCTTCCTCATTTCTAAGTAGGTGGCTAAAGGCAAGGTACAGCTGAAAAAGTACGTCGAGAATGAAAGGAGAGAGAGGAGCCACAAGGCCACCTCTCTAAGGAGCTCAGAGAAAACAAATTTGGTGATTTTCAAACTTGAAACTAGGTTTACAAACCCTTTCTCAGTTATCATCCTAGGCTAACCATAAAACTAGGAGAAACATGAGATTCGATATGAGACTTCAAACACTTTTTTAGAATATATATACAGACACGCTTTATTAATCCCATATCAAAATTTCAAGATGTAGAAGATATATACATACACACTTGATATATACAAAAGATTTCAAAATGCTTTTATAGAAAAATGTGTTGTATGAGATATCCATCACTTGTGGGTTAGTTTTTCTCTTCCAGACCGTTCCTGTTACGATGAAAAATAGGAAGATACACACTAAAACTAAGATAGTATACTACATTTCATTGTATTTAGAAAAAAAAACATTCCGAAAAATAATTTATTGAATGAATAGTCGATTGAAAAAGACAATCTTCATCCCTGGGTTAGATCGGTTGAGTGTTAAGGATAAAGATATGGAAATAATGATCTTGCAAGGTAAGGAACAATGGAAAAATTGGTGCAATAGCTTATAAATGAAAAACTCACCTAGTTGTACCCTGATAGGCGATTGGCTATTTTAGAAATGGTCGAGTCTTGGTAACTTTATTTTGTTGATTTGGGATTCTTTCTTTATCAACAGACATGAGGAGTGAACAAAACATACCATGTCTTTTCCCTAGCCTCCCTTTATAAGAATTGCAGGTTGGATTTTGTGGGATTTTTTTATGAAATTTAGTAGCAGTGAACTTTTTTAAGACGCGTATAGATGAAGTTTGGTAGAGGTTGAATTTTCAATACGCTTGTAAACCACCACGCAGCATTATACATATTTCAAAGGTAGGCACCATTACGCCACAAAAACCATGAATTATTCTCGTTTCATTTGTGTAAAATAGTTAATAGAGCACTTAATAGCCTTGTAGGTTTCGTGGTTGGAAATATTCAATCGAATGTCAGAAGTTAAATTTTTTTGAAGGCGTCGCCAACAAGCATGTCGCATGATAAAAATATTTCAAGGTATGCAAGATTCTTCCATGACAGCTCTGAATCGTCCTTCTTTGCTCTAACTTTCATAGATAATTACGCTTGATCAGATTTTGAAGTTGTTCTAGAGCATGTTCGGAAAAGGAATAGACATTTAATGTGTTTCATTATCTTTATACACAAATCCGCAGAGATAATTATTACCTAGGGTTAATGCACCATATTAGGGTAGTATATCATTGTGAGTACATACAAACAAACCATTTTTTAATAATTATCACAATGTATGCTTACATTATCTCACCGCCCGGTCTTGGGATGCAAAATCCCATACTGACGTCACTTACATAAAGCAATTAAGAGCCAAGTTAAATCACAATTTAGAAAATGCCAAAAATAAAAATTATTCCAAACTATAGCAAAAACATTTAAAAACCAAAAAAATTGAACCTACCTCCTAAATTAATTTACCTGTGTGAATCGTATATATCCCCTATCAGGCACATAATAAACATACATGAAAACTTGATTACACAATGCATCGTCCATAGATATGGCTACCCATAAAAAACATGTTGATAAATTAATAATTATATTTTAAATTGCATGTGTATTTTAAAATGTGTGCATGTCATTTTAGTTTTTTTAGGACAAGATTGTGTTTTTTCATGGTGTAGTCTAAAAATTCGATAATTTGAGTGAGAATAGATGAATGTTTTGGGCATTATTTTGGAAAAATCTTACCGTAATTTTCCAAAATCCAGATTATAGTTGTCAAATTCTAGAATTTTGGTTTCATAAGGGGTTTTTGACGGTGTTGGATGCATTTCTACCATCAAATTCTCGATAAAAACACAACTAAATTATGATTTTGCAAAGTAAAAAATGTCGAATTCCGACTAAAAGTGTCTGTCCGATCCAAATCGTTGAATTTTTAGACGTCTCCTTTTTTATAATCAACATGGATGGTGAATAAAAAATCATTCACACCATGAAAACTAAATCATTTTTTAATGTGTTAATCTGCATTATTTTAATAATATTACACATTTAAATATGCCAAATATATTAATATATTTCTATGAAACTATGAAAAAAATTACAAATTTAAATTTGTAGATTTTAAATATTTATTTTTTAAATAAATATATTATTTTTCTTTAAGCATATATCATATTTCCACAATATAAATATTTAAATTTTTTTATCATAATTTATGATCACCTCAATAAATATATATATATATATATATATATATATATATATGGAAATCCTCTTCAAATAAAGATATTGTGCACATTGCCTTTATCAAGTGTCTTAATGTGACTTTGAGGAAGAAGAAGGGTGGAAGGGATAGGGCAGGCTTGGGGCCTAAGAATTTAGTTGAACGAGATACAAAAAAATTTATCAGTCCTTTTGTTTCCTCTTTAACTTCTATTGGTCTTTCCTTGGATTTATATTCCCCACTAGTTAATTCTTTTGTTCAAAGGATTCTTTGAACAGCGTCACCCTTAAACTCCGTTGAATCATGATAGTGATGTCTTTCAACATTAGGGGTATTGGGGGCTCCCCTAAACATGTTTCCTTGAAGAGGATTCTTGAACTGGTGAAACTGGATGTTTTATTTGTCCAAGGGACCATGTGTCTAGGGATCAAGGCTTGTGAAATATTTTTAAAACTTTTTCCTAGTTGGAAGTGATGTGGATTGGATGCATTGGGTAATTCACGAGTGCGGTTATATTGCTAGAGGGGGGGTTTTGGGGTCTAGATAACAAGATTAGGTCTTAAGATGTTATGTGTTGTATAATCATCGACAATTTTTTTGAGATAATATTGTTGATGAACTTGTGCTCAAAGATTCTTCCTTGATCTTAGGAGGTGATCTCAATTTGGCGTTATCAGTTTCAAAGACTTGGGGGCTTGGTGCTTGTTTAGATCCATTGGCAAAATATTTTGGTTTATTATTTAAGGAAGCTACACTAATAGATGTGAAGTTTGTTATCTTGGTTCCTACTTGGAAAAATAAAAGGACTAGAGCAACTAGCGTGGTTAAACATTGGATGGATTCCTTATGGAAGAGAATTATGTGATTATGTTAGTAGATTTTGTTCTTGGTCAATTTTTTTCTCGTATTTTTTACCATCAACTAGTTTACATCCAATTAGAGATTTAGCAAACTAGATTGATCTATCTTTATAAATTTAATAATTCTTGGATTGAAGAAGATAATTCCTCTACTTTTTGTGAGAGAGAGACGGTTATCGATTCATTAGAACATGACTCACCTATGCAAAGGTTAGTCCAGTAATTAAAATATCTAAAAAAGGAGGCGATTTTATGGGAGAAAACTAGAAAGTCTAGTTGGCCCTAGGTAAGTTGCATAAATTTTGGTCCATAATTTTTGAGAAGTTCGATAGAGGTGTGAACATGGTTGCGATGGAGCGAAGACGGAAATGGTCAACTCTAGAATTTTGGGAAATGTTTGGGGAAACATTAAATGTATGATGTGTGTTAGTTAGAAAGGTTGTCCACTTACGGGTAGTCGATGGGAGATGTAAAATCGTCCATTAGAGCCTATAAAAATGTAAAAGGGTTGGGATTTATGGGTTCAATAAATATAAGATAGAGCCAATTGAGGGTAAGTTCTAAAGAAGTCTGTAACATTTCATGTTGTAGTGAAAAGAATGAATAAGAGTCATGGAGCTAATGTAATGTCGATCTACAAGTTGAGTCTATGGATGTAATGAAATGGTGATTTGGGAATATGTCTACAGGCTATGTGCGCATATCAAAGCATGCAAGACATGACTCATGCAAAATGAAGAGAACTTTTGTGGTTTTCTCCTCTATGGGTTTCCACGTTAAATTCTATGTGTCGAATGGTGTATGTTCATTTTATGTCTAATGATTTTTAACTTGCTATTGCTAATAATATCTCTGTTTTTCATTATGAAGTGAAATTCTAATGATTAAATGTGTTGGTAGATGTGATTAAGACTGCGTTATGTCTTTATATGATGTAGTTTATACTATGTATTGATGATCATTTATCCATATGCATCATTGGGTAGTCTGCCGGGTATTGGCATGGAAATATTCCCTTCTATCACTGAGGAATCCTAGTTCCTGCAGTCCCTATAGGTATATTGGGTGAGACTTCACTTTCATCGCAGGTGTTGCCAATAAGATTATGCTTTGTTGGGCCAATACTTTAAGTTTTATTGGTCAAGATGGAAGGTTAAACCTGGGTTAGTCGAAGCGATCCAACAAATGGTTCTATTGCCGGGGTCATGATCATCGTGAAGAGGACATGTTTTGGCACTTGACGAAGAATGAGATTCAGGATTGGGTGGACCAAAAAGCTTTAGGATTTTCACAATAAGAAACTAAGGATTCACGGTTGAATCTAACAGAATGGTTAGGAAGGTACGTTTACTAATTTATTCATGAGATTTTCTTTAGTGAATTTCCTATTATATTGTATGAATGGTTGGAAATACTAGCATCTCCAAAGACTAATTTTCAAGGAAGAGAACCTAGGGGGTGGACTTCTCAACTGATGTGACGGCTGGAGAGTGTCAGTAATCCTATCTCTAGGGCTGTCAAATTCTGGGTTGATAGCATTTTGGAAGGATATATTACTGAGATCCTTGTAGATACTATTAAGTCATATAATGAAGTTAAGAGATATTTTTTACAATATCTTAGAAGAAGATATTTGAAGTCCTTAAAGATGTGGATTAAAATGCTAATATGTGAAAAAGAAATCTTAAGGATGGAATATTACGTGTAAATCATTATGCGTGGAGGATATAGGTCATGGCAGGAGGAAGGAATAAACAAGATGGGCAGAGTAAGCTAAAATGTTCCCATTTGATAGTGATATTGATGAAGAGAGTGGTCAACTAAGGAGTGGAAGAATATTTTGGTTGTGTAAAAGGAGAATAACTATGATAGGGAGAGAGAGTTGCAGTGCAACCAGAAGATGGGACTATGAATTGGTGCCATAGCTTGTCAAAGAGTCTTGAGGCAAAGAGGAGGAGTATCGACTTATTTCTAAAGATGAGGAAGAAGCACCTAATCCTTACCAAGACCAAGACTACAAAATACCCACAACTCGATGTACATCTCCAGTATTAGAGGTAAGACCTAAAAGCGTTTCAAAGTGCTTTCTGTCAAACCAGAGTAATAGTAATAATCAATATACTAGTAGTTAAAACGTTCCCACTGGTGGTCCATCTAATTTGGGTTCATCAGTACCCCAAGCACATAGGATTCCTGGGGTCGACATGAATTTTCCTATATTAAATGTGAATGGTTTGGAAGACCCTGAGAAACATTGGTTTTTGTGCAAGGCTATTTGGACAGTGCGATAGGTCTAGTGTGAGGTCATAAAAAGAGCTCAGGTTATCACAACCTTTAGGGGTCAATATCTTGATTGGTATATGAAGTTTTATGTGGTCCCTATGGTAAAACATCAGAATTCATTAGATCAGATTCATACCGGGTTAATAGATGAGTTTAAGAAGCCCAAGTTTGAGTCACAATGTATCATAGAGTTGAAGGAGATCCAATAGATGTTGGGTGAGTCTGTTTCGAATTTCAACCAAAGATTCAAGAGCCTAATGGCTAATTAGGTAAGCTTCCAACTTTATGACGTCCAACATAAAGAATGGTTCATTATTGTGTTGTTACCCCATATCTGTGTCCTCCTGATGCATCAGAAGATAGTGGCCCAGATAGAAGCTATCGAGCTCGCTATTAATTTAGAAGCTTCGCCAGTTGGGGAAACTAGAGCATGAATGATGCAAATTCAGTCACAATTATCTAACCTAATGTTGCAAATACAAGATATGAGGAAGGGAAACTAAATCCACGAGGAAGTATGGTGTACGATATGTAAAAATGAAGGCCATCATAAGGATTCATGTCCAGCCTTCCTAGATTACCTTGCATCAGGAGCACTAAATCTGTTAAGTTCATAGGGGATGTGATGGTGTCAAATCTTCCAAAAAAGAGGTCATCGTTCATAAGAATTCCTTTATTTACAAAAGATACCAAGTACACCTTCTAGTATTTATTATAATTTTTTTCAATATGTGGGCCATGATGAAAGGGACTGTAGGGCATACCAGTTGTTGCAAGAAAAGACAGTGGATACCTACTTAATGAAGAATGATGAGAAAATTAAAGATCAATGAGCTCATGCACAATTCCCTTAGCCAACGAGGGGCGGTGATTTTATACACCGAGGAGGAGGAGGAGGATTTGGTCAAGGGTGAGGCCAAATTATATGCTATAATTGTGGACAATTGGGACATTATGCTAGATACTGCACCAATCCTACAACATTTTCATACTGTAAAGTGTTGTCTCATACTAATAAGGAGTGTCCATAACTTGTTGCTAAGTGACAAGACATAATCTTGGAGAACCAGAAACAACCCCCAAATGTGAATCAGAATGTTCTAAAGATTTCTGTTGAGCCTCAAGAACCTACTATTGTTGTTTTAACAAGGGGTGGTGCTGCGAATGGAGATGATCAAGGAGCACCATGGAAAAATACAAGAGTTCGACCTATGGTGCAAAAGAAAGTACCATTTAACATCCAGAAGTAAAATGAGTATTATTTTATGCACAAAATGAGTTTGTGGATAGAAACCGTGCTTCGACATCTGCTATTTTTTCATTTTTCGACGACAAACCAGTCATCAAGATGCCACCAAATTTCGACCAATCACTCCCAAGGAAGTCAATGAAAAAGGTAAGAATTTTGAAGAATTTATTCAAGAGTTGTTTAACCCTTGTTAAGGATAAGATGCTCTGGTAGAGCTATTATATCTAATAGAATAACCATATACAAGTTTACGACTAGAGAAAAACTTTAATCATATTCATAAACGAATGAAGACTGGTCGAGAGCTATGCATGAATTCCAAAATAGGTGATTATGATATGGACTTTATTATTCTCTACTTGGGGTCAAATGTTAACATCTTGAAAAGGAAAATGTGGGAAACCATGGGGAATCCTAAGTTAGTGTGGTCTCATGTGCAACAAAGGTTAGCCAATTAGTTGAAGGTTTTCCCTATTGGTTGACTACCACAGGTTCTTGTCGAGGTGGAAGGGCTCTGAACCTATGAAAATTTTGAAGTAATAGAGATTTTCGATGATACGAACCCTTATCCAAAAATTCTGGGGATCGATCGGGCTATTGAGAATCAAACCATCATAAATTTTAAGAAGAAAATATTATCATTTGAATATTCAGAAATGCAGGAAGTCGCTCCAATTGATCCTTTAAAGGTCCAACGATATGTTGATCCAGTGAAGGGTGAGTTTCAAGAAGGGTACCTAGATAACATTTACAAGATTTCATATAAAATGGATGACTACATCAATCCTACAGCTGATATAAAATTGAGTTGGCGAAGTGTTAGTTCTTATTCATCAAATTCAAGTGAATCCTTAGAACATTGGCATAACCAGTTGCATGAAGTGTTGATGCGAAAATTGGAGAGAATCACAAAATCTTTGTGATGGGTGGGTATTGAGGTATGTGATATACCTACTTATGAAGGATCACCTAATCTAGATACATTTCTCATAGAATTTCAAGGCAAGTTACATGAACCTCGACGATTCTTAGCTCTTGATGTCACCTTGAAAGCTACACCATCAAAAAGGTGGGTTTTTCACAAACTATCCATTTCAAAATGGCCTTAGTGTCAAAGGATGTTAGAAATTAAGATTGGTGAGAATGTTTCTTATGTTGGTCAAAAGTATATGGGTTTGATGAGTCCTATCGACCACCTTGAAAATTGTCACCCGACATGGAGGACAACGCCTAAACAAGAATGGATACATATATTGATACATACTCTAGATATGATACTGTTGGGCTAGGAAAAGTGCACAAGGAAGAATCTGAAGCGCAAGCGCAAGAGGAAAAGCGGGTGCACAACGGAGGCAAAGCAGGTAAAGGACAAAATGCAAGCGTAGAGCAGAGAAAGTTGCGACAAGGATCGTTGCGATGAGGAAAGGAAGATCCGAGTTGGTGGAAGGGGTGGGTACAAGAGTTAAGGATGAACAGGTGCAAGTCAAGGAAGACTGCAAAAGGATGAGTCGACAGAAGACTAAAGGACAGTTTTGTGGCTAGTTATGACCTGTACAAATAGGATGAAAGATGTGTCTACGACTAGTTATGGTCGTGTTTAATGTAATGCATGACTTTTGTGGCTAGGTATGGGACAACATTAATGAAATAGAAGATATTTTTTAGTTACTTGAGTCTATAATAAATGATCTGTACTCAGTCGACCCTATGCGGTCTTGTAAACACTATAAATAGGAGGAACCTGCTTTGTATAAGGGCTAGCTTCAAGGAATAAATTTCATGTTAGTTGTTCAGTTAGCTTCAGAAGTTTTCAAGTAGTTGATTGCAGACTTAGAGAGAAGTCTTCTAGTAGAAGGATGCTGAGCCGCAGATCTGCAGTTGAGTGTACAAACCGTTTTGTAGGAGTTGATCTACAGTTGAGTGTGCAGATAGTAGAGTAGAAGAGTTGATCTAGGCTGTGTGTGGATTAGTTGGAGTAGATAGAAGCAATATGCCAGAGAGCATGAGAGCAAGAAGAGTTGAGAAAAAATACATATCTTAAGAACATTCTGTAAGTCATAGACTGCAAGTTTCTACCTATAATGCCAGATGAAGAGCACCTTGGTGGTTTTTCCCAGATGAGTTTCCACGTTATTTCCTATGTTGATGAATGATTGAATGGTGAATGTGAATGGTTGAATGTTTAACTGTCAATGTTGAAAGTTTTATTATCTGCCATTATTTATAGTTATTGTGTGAATGAATGTCGCAATATTGATGAATGAAGTAAATGAATGAACAACTAAAGCATTTTCTAGCACTATGTATTACTCCTGTTAAATTACTGTTAAGTTATAATATTGTCACGTTGTTGTCATGTACGTTCAAGGAAATAGTTCCATCGCATAGTTGCACCAGTTGTTAAGTTCGCCATGATAAAGTAGTGTTGCACACTGGTTGTGGCGCACGGTTTCACCTCTGTCGCATAGTAAAAGAGTCCATCCCTCCATCTCTGTCAAGCACCTTGGTTGTGCGCCAAGGGACCGTTATCCCTTGCCAATTGCAGAAACATGGTTTTGGAAGTTACACATTAAGATATCTTAGGTGAGACAGCGCCTACCTCGTAGGTGTTGTCGACTGAGCTTGCTATGTTGGGACGATGTCTTTGGGTTTTTTGTTGGTTTTGTGTTGTTGTTTAACCTGGGTCACATAAGGAAAATAGGAAAACAAATGGTTCCATTTCTGGGACCCAATCATTTGAGTTGAGGGATATGTTGAGGCATCATACAAAGAAGGAAATACAGGATTGGCTGGAGTCTAAGATGCTAACCTTTGTGCAAGAAGAGAGAACATGATCACAATTGAGCGTAGAAGACTGGTTAGACCAACACATATACTCTGATATTCACGAGATATTCTTTGTATAGTTTCCTATTGTGTTGGATGAGTGTTTGTCAAGATTGGAGACTCGGCAGACAAATTTCTAAAGAAGAGAAGCAGTCAAGTGGAGTGATCAGTTGGTTCATGAGATAACCAGTGTAAGTAAACCCATCTCTAGAGCGGTTGATTTTTGGGTCGATAGTATTTCGTAAGGGTATATTACTGAGTTCGCAATTGAGACGATAACCTCATATAGTGTGGCTAAAACAATTTGTTTCCAAGGACCTCGACAAAGGTACTTGTTGTCTATAAGTACATGGATAAAGATGCTCTCCTATGAGAAGGGTATCTTGTATTTGAGCAGTTGAGTCACATATCCAGAGGAGGGGACATGTTGCAGAAAACCTGCAGAGAAAATGGGAGACGGTGAGTTGAGATGTTCCTAGGAAGTGCAGAACCTAAACTAGAAGCTCGATTCCTAAGGAGTGGAAGGAGATTTAGGTCAAGAAAGAGAAGAAAGACTATAAGAGGAAGACATACTCCTAGTTTGTTTGAAGCAAGTGAGTACGAAGTTGAGTTGCGACTAGACGAAGGGTCTTACAACAAAGAGGAAGACTATAGCCCGATTTCTGAAGGATCAGAAGAATCCAAAGAATCTATGGAGACACCAATATCAGGACACAACTACATCACACTAGGAGTATCGCCAAAGGTAAGGTCTAGAGCCTCATCTCCTCAACGAGTTGTTAATACTGATAGTGCTAGTACTATGACTAGCACGCAAGAGGGTACACCTCCATTAAATTATTCATTAGACAATAGTGATGCTAGCTCAATGGTTGGGGAAGATATTAGATTACCCACATTCAATGGGAATGGAGCATAAAATCCAGAACAGCATTGGTTCCTCTGTGAAGCTGTTTGGATGGTTCGCATAGTTCAGAAAGCGCAGATGATCACGAATCTAAGGGTCGTGCGCTGGACTGGTTTATGAAGTTCCACATAGTACCACCAAGAACAACACAGAAGACCCTTGAAGAAATATGACTCATGATGATCTATGAGTTTAGAAAACCTAAATCTGAGTCGCAGTGTGTCACCGATATCAAGGAGATAAAACAATCATTAGCAGAGTCTGTATGGGACTTTGACCAATGATTTAAAACTTTGAGGGCCAAAGTAAGTTTCCAAATGTTGGATGTGCAACATAAAGCACTAGTACATGTGGAGATTTTTCCCACGGACTTTCGTTGCTATTGCAACACTTGTGCATTTCTATAGCGACGAAAATGGCTCCTTCTTTTTGTGGCAAAACTTTCATCGCTATAGAAACACTTTCCACATTTTATCACAATTGCGACGAAAGGATGGCTACTACTGCGACGGATTTTCATTGCTATTGCAACTATAATTTACTGATAAAGGCTTGATTGATCGTCGCTATAGTGACAACAAGAAAATCTGAAGAAAAAAAAAACAAAGGTTTTGGGACGAAACTTACTTGGTGTAGCGAAACTTACTGGTCCAGGCACTTTGTCATCTTGAAGAGACCATATTGCAATTTTAATCTCAAATTACATAATAGGTTTTGCTAGCTCTCTGTTCTCTGTGTCATTAATGAGCATTGGTATTCCTAAAAGGCGTTTTGTTTGTGCTTTTGGGTTAGTCTCCTCGTTGTCAGAGTAGAGTTATCAAAAATTATTAAAGGCGTGGGATTTTATTTCCTCCGTCCCTGCAATCTTTTTTCCATCTTTGTCTTTTAATTCTTTGATGGTGATGAAGCTTTGTCGAACCTTTGTTTGTTTATGGAAATATTATGTATTGCTATATCCTCCTTTTATCCATAGCTTCTTGGACTTTAGTCTCCATTCCTCTTCTTCCTACCTTGCAACATTTAAGATATTTATATTCAACTCCTTTTCTTGGCTCAACAACATAGGAGTCAACTCTTTCATTTCCATCTCCATATCATTTCCATCTTTGTTTGAAGTCTTAATTTATGGTGACTAGGATTCTTATAAACATTTTTAACCCAGCTCTTAATAGTAGAGTGCATAGATATGAGCTTTGATTCCCAGATATAGATGGGTAATGCATGGCATTGAAGATTCCACGCCTTTTGTATTAAATCAAATATTTTTCCATCTTGTAGCCAAATCGAGTTGAAGCGAAATGGAATTGGACGAAGATTGATAGGTGGGATTAAAGTCAAGGAAATGGGCTTATGATCAGAGACTGTTGATAGTATGGAAAAAGAGGTTAGGAGGATATATTTTTGAAGAAAAGAAGAACTTACCAGGAATCTATCCAACCTTGCCGCAATGTGACCTGCTCTAGCTCTTCTGTTACTCTAGGTGTACTTCCCATTCTTCAGTGGGGTATCTAGCAATACCAGTTCTGAAATCAAGTCCTCCATCTTCTCTCCAAATGGATCTATGACCTTTGTTCCTCCACGTTTCTCCAGCTGCGACTTAGTGGTATTGAAATCCCCAACAATGATGAGATGTTTTCCTCGTAGATCCTCCTTTAGCTTAGAGAGATCTTCCCAAAAAATTACCTTATCTCTATAATGTGTTGGTCCATATACATTACAGATATATATCAAAATTGGATCATCCTTTTCCTGGATTTTGGTGAGAATCCAATGATGACTTTCCCTGATAGATTTATTGAAAATTAGTTTGAAATTAAGGTGGCTATTCCTCCAGATGCTCCTTTGGAGCTTATGGCTTTCCCATGGCAATTTTTCCAGAAACGTGAGAGTTCCATAGTCTCCACATCTGACATTTTTGTCTCTTGGATTAGCATTATGTCAGGCCTCTCGAATTTTATTATGTCTTTTTGTGCTTCTATTTTGCTTGAGCTTCCTAACCCGTTGCAATTCCAAGAGACGACTTTCATCATTTCTTACGCGATTGAGATCCTGCTTGAGATATGCCATCCATTTGTGTCCCTCTTGGGTTTCTAGGATATTGTAGAAGTTTTGTTTCCTCGAGGCTTCAATTTCTTCCTAATTCTATCTCTCTTTCTACTTCCTGTTCTATGTGATACCTTTGCGACTTTCTTCCTCTAGTGTTCAGTTGCATAGCTACATCATGTAGTTCTTGGGGAGGCGATTGCTTTGGGGAGAAACTCTGTTGTGTACTTTTGCTATGTTTTATCATCTCTACCCAGGATCCCTCTGGTGTTGTGGACCCTTCAAAATATTTTTCATTCCTTTCATTTCTAGGAGATGGGGGGAGAGGAATTATAGGTGCAGGGCTCTCTTCTTTTTCTTCTTCTTCTACTGATTTGATTTTCGATGATGGGATCTCTCCCTCTTCCATATGCAGTGCCTGAATTGATTGTTAGTTGAAGCTTATTTACCTTCTCGAAGCTTTCCCTTGCTTGTCGTTGGCTGCGATCCACTTGATATTGGGACCGGTGAAGGCATTTTTCTTTCCCTTTTAACTTGCTTCCATCCTTCCTCTTGTTTTTTTTTCTGGAAATTATTGAGCTACTTTTAGGCAGTTTTTGACAAAGTGACCATATTCATGGCACTTCTTACACTTAAAGGGCCACTTCTCATAATCTACTTTTTGCATGTGTTCCCATCCATCCATGTACATGTTTACAACTTATGGTATCCCTTTTTCCAAACATACTTCTACGCAAATCCTTGCACATGAAAACAAAGGGCCCTTTGGTTCCGCTTTATCGATGTAATTTCCAAGGGAACTCCCGATTGCTTGCAAAGTTTCATCATTCTAGCAGTGCAAGTGGAGGTGGGGTAGGAGGACCCACATCGGGACAGTTGATGGCACATCGGGATAGTTGATGGCACATCCTTTTCTAGATCAAAAGATAAACTCCAACGATTTAAGTATAGGCCGTGGGGACCCATGAAGTAAGGCCCACTCGGCCGCTCCTGAAGATGAGATATATGTCTTCTTTGTTTTCAAATAAGAAGGTGAAGAATCCCTTTTCACATAAGCAATGTTGCAGGCCCCCAAAGATTAAGGGCATCCAATTCTTGTTTATCCATGTGCCCATAGTTTTTGGCGAAGGCCAAATTCCAGTGAACTGTCATATCAAGCCTTTCTCGCTCAGTGCAAGGGCTTTCAATCTTGAAGCTACAGACATGATTTGCATTCTTGGGGCTATTTCTTTCTTGACAAAGTTAGCATCGCTGTAATCCTATCCCAAGGGAGGAAAAGGGGGTGTTGAAGCCACCAAACCTC
Organism: Pseudotsuga menziesii; assembly: GCA_001517045.1. NCBI lineage: Eukaryota > Viridiplantae > Streptophyta > Pinopsida > Pinales > Pinaceae > Pseudotsuga > Pseudotsuga menziesii. Next base: position 456,864 of record LPNX010398440.1, read on the forward strand.
TTAATGCTTCATCTAAGTTGCGTCAATGTTCCTATGGACTCAGATCCGGGAGAGGTTCTATTCGAGCCAGATCCTTACTGATCGATCATTTGCTGAATCTTCCTCTACAACACACCAGGAAGCCTTCCCACAATCTCTTATTTCAGCTCGAATCCACATGAGCCTATGCTAGGACTGTGACCTGGACAACTCAGATCCAATCTCTTGGCTCTGGTTCATGCAGTCATCTTATCGTTCTCCCCGCACTCGACTCTGGTTCACTCGAGGAGTTTTGGGTTCACCTTAACTGATTTCACAATTGTTACATTCCCAACTACATATGAGCCTTGTTGACGAGGTGATTTTTATCATTATTTTCAAACTACTCATTCTCACTAGGAAATTAGGCTTACATCTTTGATATAGTCGAGGATACCTTATAAAACATTGGGGTTGGTGATGGTATGGGTGGCCTTTTTTAAAACAAATAAACTTATTGGACTTGCATATTTGCTAGAGTTGAGGATACCTTATGAAGCATTGGGGTTGGGGATGGAGTAACCTTCTCTAAAACAAATGAACTAAAAGAATTAAGAGGTGGGTTTGTTGTCTTACTAAAAATATATGGATTCTAACATAAATATTCTAGATCCTAGTCACTATGGCATGGAGTCCTAGGTGTGCTCCTCTTCTCTAATTTCTCTCTCTTACTTCTGTTCCTTTTTATACGGGATATTTGCCTTAAGATCTCAAAATTGTTCAATGTTATTATTAAATGAAACATAGTGATTGGTTTCTATTATGTTGATTGACTCGGTTCTTTTGCATAAGGTTCATTTTGTTTTGTTTCTATTTGTTGAGCTCATAAAATTAAAAAATAAAACCAAATGAAAAGTAATTATGTGGACTTATAAAATTAAAAAATTAAAACCAAATGAAAAGTAATTAGGTGGACTTATAAAATAAAAATTAAAACCACATGAAAAGTAATTAAAAAATCTATATCCACTCATAAAATAAATTCCCATTAAAATAGATCTATGCTTAATTTAAAATGGATCTACGCTGATTTTAATTTAATTAGATCTCTTTCATTACTAAATAAATATATATTTAAGATAAATCTTTGCTAATTTAATATGAAGTTAACTCACATATAAGAGTTATTATGTTAAAATAAAATAAATTAAAAAGTAATTAAAAAATCTATATCCACTCATAAAATAAATTCCATTTAAAATGGATCTATGCTGAATTTAAAATAGATCTAGGCTGATTTTAATTTAATTTAATCATTTTCATTACTAAATAAATCTTATTTAAGATAAATCTTTACTAATTGAATATGAATTTAACTCACATGTAAGAGTTATTATGTTAAACACAACCCGATATAAATGAGATTAATAATGTGGCCGGAGTCTTTAATATCGAAGTTAATATGAATTTAGTCCATATTTAATGCATACATGTGAGTTATTGTGTCACTTAATATTAAAGCATGGGTCCACTGTAATTGCTGCAATAAAAAATGGGTCCACTATATTATTATTTTTTTTGGCTTTTTCTTGTTGCTTTTCTTGCTCGTACTGCCTGTTTGAAGACTATCTCTGGCTATGGTTCTTGGCATGCTTCTGTGATTCGTAGCCTGGTCCAGCGACCCTCCAAATCTCACTCAATCCGCGGTGTTAAACTCCATTTAGGTTTTTTGTTGTTGTTGTTAATGTAATGAAACTCAAATAAGTGTCATATCTCAAATGGGCTTCTTGCAATTTAAAAACAAAATATTCATTGCAATTTCAAGAGGACTTGACTATATTTTGTCTCATGTGTGGCATTCTGAATCATTTTGTGATTTTACCAATAACACCATTCAAAGTATTCATGATACTTTTGGTGGTCCATAAGAAGCACACTTCTACTTCCACCACATGTAATTAGGTCTCGGACTGTTAACTTGTTTCCTTACCTCTAAGGAAGAAGAGCTCTTAACCAATCATAAATAGTTTTAGGTCTTACTTTAGGACAAAAAAGGTGGTTTCAACCCTCTACAGATACTTGCTATCCCTTGTTCTCCATCATAGTTGAGGCTAGGCAAAGGTCATGTGTATCAAGTATCCACCAAGATTTAGCTCCATACATGGAACCATGATACTATATATGGTTACGGTTTTACCTCATACATGAACACACACAAAAAAAACATATTCATGATACAAAATGGATACTATATAATTTTCCATCTATTATTGTATTTTTTTTGGAAAATCTAAGTCATGGCTTTGTCAACCTGATTTTAGGAATTTATTGGTTTGATGATTTGGGGTCTTAGAAAGGTCTAGAGCTTATTTTAGACATTTAAAGACCATTTTTTTTGTTAAGGATTTTTAAACAAAGATTCAACATCTCAATGTGGTTATGCTTTCTCAAATTATTTCAATGGGTTAAGGATCACTTCAATTAGGGCCTCTATGGTCACGAGTTATACCTTTTACAAGTTGAACTATGCTTTGATCACTATAGTGCTAAATAGATGCTAAGTTAGTGCTCATTACTAACATGTGAAGTGGACTTATGTTTTGACCACCATAGTGCTAAATAGATGCCAAGTTAGTGCTCATTACTAACACATGAAGCTAGTCACATGTGGAATTTCAAGAAGATTACAAAGTTCCCTAAGCCATAACCCTAATCTAGATTTTGTACATGCAAAAACATTATTTTTACTCTTATACGAATATATGTTAACAATTGAGTTCCTAGGGAAGAAAGGGGTTTTGTTCCTATCATATAATTTCTTGTTTCATAGTTTAGTAGAACAAATGGGATATAGAACTAGAATAAAGGAAGAAAATGATGTTGTAGTAGCCTATGATGGAACACAATGTCTATTATGCTATGTAGTGAGACAATCTCACTTTGTACCTTGCATCATAATCTAAGAACAAAAGAGAAGGGCACAATTCTTATGTCTTATTGGATTGTTCCACATCATATTTTTTAGAATGCATCTTATGTTCAACAAGATAGTGGTGTGCTCTACTTCTGTTGTGTTTTTTACCTTATGTTCTTAGTTCACTTCAATAGTCTGAATGATATACTTTTCATATTGTGTTTTAATAATAATAATAATAATTGTATATGCTACTACAATATGACATAACATTGTTATAGTCCATTCCCCTTTGGTCCAAATTCTTTTGCTAGCGTGTGTTACAATTTTTAATGCATTTGCAACATTTTTCACATCACATGTACGATGCTCAAAGCATTCTAAAATTTAATTATTTTTCCTTATGTCGTATTGGTGTCGATGCGCATCATAAGAGTGTCATAAATGTGTTGTTGTAAGTGTGTCGCTCTAATCTATCGTGCATCAAAATCATCATGGTGTGTTGCAAAAATGTCTCGTTCATAAATACAAAGCATCGTGTTAGCGTCATTATAGTGTCGTGATATTGTGTTCAATAAAATCACATGTTATGAAGTTGTTTTCATATCAACTATAACACCATTCTTCCACAAAGTTCCAATTGATCATAGAAAAGAGTGCAGTCTACAGAACCTGGTGTGAGGAGTCATTTGGTTAGTCTAAGGGAACAAATAAACCAATGAGGGGAAGGTTTAGAGGCAATGCAAGGGAAGATTCAAACTCCAAAGTTCTAACATGTCCCCTATCCTTTCTTTTACCCACATAAATACCCATCCCATGACATGGTTATTCTTTGCTCCACCTTCTACATGTCTTTATGGGAGTGTACTTTGAAAGTTTGAACTGGCATGATTCATATCAGCCAATCTGATTTGTCAAAATTGGTTGTACCACAATTAATAATACCATATCATATATGCAATATATAGTATTGAATTGCATCACTCTCAACACACTAAGTATATTACAATAGGGGGTTATACATGCATGTTTATGAATATATTAGCTTAATCTTATTTTTGGTCATTCTCAAGCATTCAAAAAAATTGAAATTTTTGAAAGGAAGCTTCCCAAATGTTCATTTTCAAATAACCATTAGTTTGAAATCAAAGTAATAAGTTTTCATAGCTGTGAGAGTTACATCACATGCATTTATTTTATGATCTTATTATACATAATCGTAGCAATTATCTTAGGTGTAGATGAAGCACTGTTTATTTTACTAGTTGCTTCATGATTGTGTTGAGTCATCTATGTGATATTTAAATGGCGTTCTTTCAAGTCTCGAGTAAAAAGCCAAAATTTTATCCGTGATGTCATCTTTGCATATAAATATATAGCATGATTTGGTTGTGAGAATCGGCATGTGTGAATGCTAGTTTGATTGTGGGAATATAGAGGTGGTGAAGGATTCTTTACATGAATTGTTGTTTATGAATTTCTCTCTAGTCACTATTGTTGGTTAAAATTAATGTTACTTAATTCACCTTGATTTAATTGTCAACCGGAGGACGTAAACTTTGAGTTGCTACACTATATGTGCAGGCAAGGTAGTTTTAATGCTCGTGCTGATAGGAATTCTAGTCTACTTTCAAACGAGAATGAAATAGATGAAACTATCACTGTCCTGGATGATCTATGCTAAGGACTCATAGGTCTGTTCTAAAACAAAAGGAAATCAATTTACTGACTGTCAAACTCAATATAGCCTACAGCAATCTACAGTAATTTCCAAAACAATACTAATCTTCCAGGGAAACACTAATCTACAGCAATATGCCAAAGTAATCTAAAATCTCTACAGCAATCTTAAGCTATAGTAACTAAGGTTTAATTTCAAAACAAACAGCCTACTAAGGGAATAATTTACCTGTCAAATGAGTATGCTCAGTCGATCTCAACAACCTTGTTTTATATCTAAACTCCAATTATTAACTCTACCAAATCTAATGCTTAGATCCACACAAACATTTCTAGAATCATTGATAAAGTAAAACCTATGACCTCTTGACTCTCAATTGTCAATACACAGCCTATCAAAAGAAAGCTTGGGTTGTTGTTGTTATCTCAATATACTCTGCTTATGGTTTGTGCATACAAATGCACACAAGAGAACGCCAAAGTTATTTAGATAATGTTCACCAATAAATATTAGAGCTGTGCAGGAAAAAATTCACTTGTTCTGGTCCATATATATATACCATGAAACTAATGTTGATGCTAGGAAACAATATTATGAACTAGGGCTCTGTCCCAAACTTCATTCAATAACAAACAGCACAACTTCAACTCTTATCTAATCACTCACTCAAAAGATTATTTAACAAACCCTAGGTGCTCTGTGAACTAAAGTCTTAAACCCTCTGCTAGCTTTACAAATACTACAAATGCTATTCACAACATAATAAAAGCATCCTACAGTCTTGCAAATTCGATGAACAAAAGGAATTATAAACCAATCCTATAACCATTCAATGATCACTTTAATGTTGGCAGCAAAGGAAAGGTGAAATTTCGATCTACTCTCAATCTCGTTCAATCGATTCTATAATAAATCAAATTAAAGTTATCACACAGTTCATCATTGCTAGAATCATTAATAAGCAACTCACACTAAAAACCAAAAGAGATTTTAAATACAGACCACTCCTGAAACTATTATTGCGCTAGATCAAATGTAAGTGAGATTAACTAATGACCTGTAGGTATACATTCGATTTCAATTCATAGATGAGAAAAACCATTAATATTTCTGAAAACACTGTCAAAAGAAGAAAACGTTACTCTGCTACTGTAAAATGCACAATACTAAAATACCAGGGATTGGCGTTGAAGGGGGCCCTACCCTCAACGCCTTCCAGTCTTAAGTCAAAACTTTAAAGGAGATAAACGCTGGTTATATTGATGAAATAAAGTGTTACAGTATTCTCTGAGTATTCCCCTTTACTTAGGGTTTCAAGAGTCATTTTATAATAAAAATACAAAGTAAGATCGACCTTGAAACAAGGATCGATTCAGCTAACAACCCTACAGCTATCTCGGCACATCTAAGCCAAACATGGAAGCTCGAATCCCATGAAATCCACATAATACTAAGGAGGGAAAACAACAGCTCCTTAAACACTGGACATCCCTGAAACAACACCTGAAAAATCTGCATAGATATCTGGAAGGCGATGAAAGTTCAAGAGACATCCCAAATGTGGACAGAATCCCCAAATTGCAGGTTCAGCTAGCAGAAATCGCCCTTGGAGCGCCGAGACCACTGCACGAAGGAAACAACAACCCATAAGTTGACCAAATATTTAAATGGAGGTTTAAAAGCCCAATTTTATACATAAAACAAGGTAAAGTAAGAAATAAGTAATTAAAAATCACTTACCAAACCTTATCAACGTTGGTCTCCTCATAAGCATGACCATGTACAAATCAACATTAATAAAACTGACTATTATGTGGTTTCATAAGATTTAGGCTAGAAAATGTTGTAGTGGACAGTCAAAATAGGAGACCAACAACTATCTTTTCCAGCATGTCTACGGGATTTTGGCTAGTATGTATATTTTTCCAACTTTAACAATTCATCTTCCATAACAGATCTTATGAAATGGTACATGAGTTGTTTATGTTTAGCCTTCAAATGGGAGGCTAAGTTCTTTGCAAGATGAATGTCACATTGGATGTTATTATACAACCTGCTATTCTCTTGCTTCTTACCCAATTCCTTCATGAACCTCTACAACCAAATCATCTCTTTACTAGCCTCTATAGTAACAACATACTCTGCTTCTATTGTTGAAAGTGAAACAACATTTTACAGTTTCGAAATCCAAATTATAGCAAAAACATACCCTATGGTGATCCTCCTGTTGTCTTTATCACCTGCCATATCTACATCAATATATCCCTGTAGAACAATGTATGAACCTCTGAAACATAATGCATGAGATGTGGTACCTCTCAAATACCTGAGAATCCACTATACTTCCCTCCAACACTCTTTACCTATATTGTTCATATGCATGCTCACAACTCCCACTGCATGTGCAATATCTGGTCTTGTGCACACCATGACATACACCAAGCTGCCAATTGTTGATTTTTTTTCCAAGGAAAAAAAGCATAATTTTATATCATCTGTAGAGAGACAAAATTACATTGTGTAGATATGCCTAGCATATTTGTAATCAGGTTCATGACTCAACCAAAAACCAAAATAACAAATATGATCCATCCATTAGATTTCTAGAAGCAACTGTCCATTAAGATTCATATAAAACAGGCCCTGCCCATTTCATATATACAGCATATAACATACTGTCCAAAAAGTCCTCATATATTGGCATATATAGATTAATATATAGACCGACAATGTCTCAACAAAAAATATCTAGAAATAGTCATCATCAAGAGACCAGTATCAAAGGCCAGAAATAATATAGTCCCCATCTCCTCCAATAATCATGCAACCACCTCATCTGAAAAATGACGATGATAGTATTCAAACGCAACATCTCCTAACCACTCCTTAACCTTCCACACGCCTGGATCTAGCAAGAGCCCCTCCTTCGAGGCTGAGTCTTCCTGGCTGTTGTTCTCCCTGTATACATGAGTGTATGTAATCAGATCAAAATATTCCATCACATCCTAGATAGATCGTAATATGTTGCATAACATAAGATCTCTACAAGATTGTATTCTTTTAACCCAATTGATCACATTCAAGGAATCACCGAAAATCCTAATGGTTCTACACCCCTTCTCTGCTGCAAAAATGAGGAGTATTTTCAGACTTAATAGTTCAGCTCGGTTGTTACTTCCTTCCCCCAAACCAGTAATCAATTCGAAGGACTGATTCTCGTCCTTATTTAAGATAGCACCACCTCCACATTGTTTATTCTGTGAGGCACCATCAAAGAAACCCCAAGGAGATGACCTATCAATCTCAATTACCAGAGTATCCCTCTAATATTTACCCCTCACATGTTTTGGTAGTGCAGTAGCAATCCCACATACCCTCCTAGCCGTAATAGCCAGTGTACACTCTTTCCCTTTGAAAACAAGATTATTCCTAGCCAACCATATCCCCCAAGTCACCAAGATTATTTACTGAGATTAAATTTAGCACAGATTTATTTTAAATTGGAATTTATCTTATGAGTTGATATAGATTTTTAATTACTTTTCATTTGGTTCTAATTTTTATTTTATAAGTCCATCTAATTACTTTTCATTTGGTTTTAATTTTTTAATTTTTTAATTTTATAAGTCCACATAATTACTTTTTATTTGATTTTATTTTTAAATTTTATGAGCTCAACAAATAAAAACAAAACAAAATGAACCTTATGCAAAAAAAACCTCAACCAACATAATAGAACCAATCACTATGTTTAATTTAATAATAACATTGAACAATTTTGAGATCTTAAGACAAATATCCTGTATAAAAAGGAATAGAAGTAAGAGAGAGAAATTAGAGAAGACGAGCACACCTAGGACTCCATCCCATAGTGACTAGGATCTAAAATATTTATTTCAGAATCCATATGTTTCTAGTAAGCCAACAAACCCGCCTCTTCATTCTTTAAGTTCATTTGTTTTAGAGAAGGTTACTCCATCCCCAACCCCAGTCCTTCATAAGGTATCCTCCACTCTAGCAAATATGCAAGTCCAATAAGTTTTTATTTGTTTTAAAAAAGGCCACCCATAACATCACCAACCCCAATGTTTCATAAGGTATCCTCGACTATACCTAAGATGTAAGCCTAATTTCCTAGTGAGAATGAGTAGTTTGAAAATAATGATAAAAATCATCTCGTCAACAAGGCTCATATGTAGTTGGGAATGTAAAAATTGTGAAATCAGTTAAGGTGAACCCAGAGCGCCCTGAGTGAACCAGAGCCGAGTGCATGGAGAACCATAAGACGACTGCGTGAACTAGAGCCAAGAGATTGGATCTCAGTTGTCCAGGTCACATTCCTGGCATAGGCTCACGTGGATTCAAGTTGGAACGACAGATCGTGGGCACGCTACCTGGGGTGTTGTAGAGGAAGATTCAGTAGATGATCGATTAGTAAGGATCTGGATCGAATAGATCCTCCCCCGGATCTAAGTCCAAAGGAACATTGATGCAACTTAGATGAAGCATTAAGAGGTTTGGTGGCTTCCATGCCCCCTTTTCCTCCCTTGGGATCAGATTCCAATGATGCTAACTTTGTCAAGAGAGAAACAGCCCCAAGAATGTAGATCATGTCTGCAGCTTCAAGATTGAAAGCCCTTGCACTGAGCAAGAAAGTCCTGATATGGCAGTTCACTGGAATTTGTCCTTCACCAAAAACTATGGGCACATGGATAAACAAGAACTGGATTCCCTTAATCTCTGGGGGCCTGCAACATTGCTTCTGTGAAAAGGGATTCTTCACCTTCTTATTTGAAAACAAAGAAGACATATATCTCATCTTCAGGAGCGACCAGGCGCTCCTTACTTCATATGTCCCCACGGCCTATACTTAAATCGTTGGAGTTTATCTTTCGATCTAGAAAAATATGTGCCATCAGCGGTCCCGATGTGGGTCCATCTACCCCACCTCCCCTTGCACTGCTAGAATGATGAAACTTTGCAAGCAATCAGGAGCTCCCTCAGAAATTACATCGATAAAGCGGAACCAAAAGGCCCTTTGTTTTCAAGTGCAAGGATTTGCGTAGAAGTAGATCTGGAAAAAGGGCTTCCATAAGTTGTAAACATGTACATGGATGGATGGGAACACATGCAAAAAGTAGATTATGAGAAGTTTCCCTTTAAGTGTAAGAAGTGCCATGAATATGGTCACTTTGTCAAAAAATGCCTAAAAGTAGCTCAAGAATTTCTAGAAAAAAAGCAAGAGGAAGGATGGCAGCAAGTTAAAAGGGGAAGAAAAATGCCTTCACCAGTCCCAATATCAAGTGGATCGCAGCCAACGACAAGCAAGGAAAAGCCTCAAGAAGGTAAAGAATCTTCGACTAACAATTAATTCAGGCACTGCATATGGAAGAGGAAGAGATCCCATCATCGAAAATCAAATCAGTAGAAGCAGAAGAAGAAGAGAGCCTTGCACCTACAAGACCTTTCCCCCCATCTCCTAGAAATGAAAGGAATGAAAAATGCTTTGAAGGGTCCACAACACCAGAGGGATCCTGGGCAGAGATGATAAAACATAGAAAAGCTACACAACAGGGTTTCTCCCCAAAGCAATCGCCTCCCCAACAACTACATGATGTAGCCATGCAACCGAACACCAGAGGAAGAAAGTTGCAAAAAGGTATCACATAGAACAGGAAGTATAAAGAGAGATAGAATTAGGAAGACAGTGAAGCCTCGAGGAAACAAAACTTCTACAATATCCTAGAAACCCAAGAGGGACAAAAATGGATGGCATATCTCGAGCAGGATCTCAATCGCATAAGAAATGGTGAAAGTTGTCTCTTGGAACTGCAATGGGTTAGGAAGCTCAAGCAAAATAGAAGCACTAAAAGACATAATAAAATCTGAGAGGCCCGACATACTGCTAATCCAAGAGACAAAAATGTTGGATGTGGAGACTATGGGACTCTCACATTTCTAGAAAAAATGCCATGGGAAAGCCATAAGCTCCAAAGAAGCATCTGGAGGAATAGCCACCTTAATTTCAAACAAATTTTCAATAAATCTACGAGGGAAAGTCATCATTGGATTCTCACCAAATTCCAGGAAAAGGATGATCCAATTCTGATATATATTTGTAATGTATATGGACCAACACATTATAGAGATAAGGTAATTTTTTGGGAAGATCTCTCCAAGATAAAGGAGGATCTACGAGGAAAACACCTCATCATTGCTGGGGATTTCAATACCACTAAGTCGCAGCTGGAGAAACGTGGAGGAACAAAGGTCATAGATCCATTTGGACAGAAGATGGAGGACTTGATTTCAGAACTGGACTTGCTGGATACCCCACTGAAGAACGGGAAGTACACCTGGAGCAACAAAAGAGATAGAGTAGGTCACATTGCGGCAAAGTTGGATAGATTACTGGTAAGTTCTTCTTTTCTTCAAAAATATATCCTCCTAACCTTTGTTTCCATACCATCAACAGTCTCCTATCACAAGCCCATTTCCTTGACTTTAATCCCACCTGTCAATCTTGGGCCAATTCCATTTCGCTTCAACTCGATTTGGCTACAAGATGGAAAAATATTTGATTTAATACAAAGGCGTGGAATCTTCAATGCCATGCATTGCCCAGCTATATATGGGAATCAAAGCTCATATCTTTGCGCTCTGCTATTAAGAGTTGGGTTTAAAATGTTTACAAGAATCCTAGTCACCATAAATTAAGACTTCAAAGTGAGCTGGAAATGATATGGAAGTGGAAATGAAAGAGGTGACTCCTATGATGTTGAGCCAGGAAAAGCAGTTGAATATAAATATCTTAAATGTTGCAGGGCAGGAAGAAGAGGAATGGAGACTAAAGTCGAGGAAGCTATGGCTAAAAGGAGGAGATAGCAATACAAAATATTTCCATAAACAAACAAAGGTTCGACAAAGCTTCATCACCATCAAAGAATTAAAAGACAAAGATGGAAACAAGATTGCAGGACATGTTATAGCGGATTTCACCACACTAGGTGAATCACACATTGTATGGCCTTCCCCTGTCCCGCTGCAGACTCATTAGCCCCTATGGACCACTTTTTGTCTTTTGATATGTCCTTGATCATCCCTAAAAACATAAGAAAAGTGATATACGCGGCTTTTTCCCCGATAACCGTGTACATACGCAGATATTCCCCCTATAGTCGCGTACATCGGGATGTGTAAATAATCCAAATCCTTTTGGAGCGTTCCTTGATTTGGATCCGACTCATATGACTCCTGGCCTTCCATATGCCTTGAGATCGCACGGATTCGACCTTTCAGTATCCCTTTGAAAAGCTATATAAGGAACCCCTTGAGACATTGAAAGCATAAGAGAGAATTGAGAGTAACGAAACTATAGTCCATTGTTGCCAGAATTTATGCTTGAGTCTGCATCCCTTTGTCCCTTGGAGCACTGTTGTGTTCTTCCCAAGCTTGCCTTTTGCTATTGAGCTTGCTATCTGAGTGATGGAGGATTGAGGTGGTGGAGGCCCAAGTGGGGGATTCAGTTTCTCCGATTCGCAGACGTGCCGTCATAGGTTGTCACTTGTAATCTCTGATTCATATTAATAGAAATATATTTTCATGTCCAGTAATGTGTATTTGAATGAATATTGTATCCATTGGAATATGTCAAATGCTTTTACATTGTTGATTATATATGCTAGAATAGATCTAACACCATGATATATAGTATGCTTGTATTG
>LPNX010398440.1:470253-480259 GCA_001517045.1 Pseudotsuga menziesii
CTAGTCGGTAACTGTGTAGCACCGACAATATAGCCAGGATTGTATTCGTATCTGGGGGCTCTTTCGAGAGTTTCGGGCTTTGCTACCCTGCCCATACGGTCAATCCCTCCTGCGAATGTCCGCCTGAGCTTTGATTATATTGAGGTGACCTTAGTGACCTTACCTAGGATATCGAGGGGGTACTTGTAGAGGTTATTCTGCATGTGTCCCAGCCAGGTTGGGGTCGGACAGCACAGTAGCTTTATGCGTTGAAGCTGAGGGCCACAATAATTGGTTACGTACCTCCGCTTGTGGTGACAAGGGCCTCTAAAGCCTCTCCTAGGCAAGACATACTGGCCACATTCAATAGCTCACTTATCCAGCCCTTGTTTGCTTGCATTTGGCTTTAGATTTTATTAGTGATTGCTATGTGCACGCTAGTTGGCCTAGGGTTGACGTAAATAGAGAGTCTTTGTTATTTTTTGAGTCATTGTGGAGTCGGGTGCGGTTCCGCGCCGTTCTCGTCGGTTAGCAGGACTTCCGCCTTCTACTTCTCCTCTTCCTTTGGGAGAGGGACCTAGACAGTCCAGGCGGACTATGTCACACACTGATTCACACACCATGGAGGATCATTCAGAGACTATTCCTGAGCCACCTACTCCCATTCGTATTGACGATGGGGAACTTACTCCTACATACGATCCCTCACCTGACCTAGCTGAGTTCGGTCCTATGATTTCCCAGATAGGATCTTTGCATGATAGACCTACTCACCCTAGGGCAGATTCTCCATTGACATGTTACCGTTATGGAATGCCAGATGATGTCGAGACTCACTTTGACCCTCCTAGCACTGGTTTTCCTATGCACGATTTGACATTTCATGTTGAATCCGACTTTAAGCCTAGCACTATGCCTAGGGGCAATCCCATGCCTTACCTTGCGGAGAGGTTTGGGAGTACTAGTCACATTGCACCTTCCATCCCAGTGGTGGAAGCTCCATCTTATATACCTCCTAGGTCTATAGTTAGTGATCCGATAGGAATACCAGGTCCCAGACGAGTGACGATAGGCACTAGTACATATCTTATTACAGAGATTCCTTCGTCCTCGCTTTCGAGTTCTTCAAATGTAAACCCTCCACCTTACTCACGTGGTCCTTTGAGTCGGCACGTAGCTACGAGTCAGATCCGTAATATGATTACTAGACCAGTTGTGTCTCAAGCCTACATACCACCCATGGTTTCGGGAGGTTATGTTCATGTTTCTAGAGGTCAGATTGCTACTTCCATGACATATATCACTACTTCTGGTATGTATATTCCTACTTCCGGAATGTATATCCCTACCTATGGAGTGTCTCATGGGGCATCGCAAGCGATGACCTATGGACCCTATTATGGGACGCAGTATGGATAGGTTTCTCCACCTTATGGAAGCGGGTATTCACAACCTGCTTACTCTCCTAATTACGGTTTTGTAGCTCCTACTAGTCAAGGTCCACCTCATTATGGTACTTCCACGCCACCCTATACGGGTCATACAGGAGGAGGTCACTATGGCCAAGGTCATGGTGGTAATCAATCCTATATGAACCAGGGAGCAGTCCATAGGCCTCATCATCCTATGCTCCCTTTCCTCGCGACACTCAATCTACCTGAATTATCGAGACTTACGAACGATCCTGTAGCTCATGACCCGGCTTGACCGGCTGTCCCTACCAAGCTTCCTTTGGACATACCTAAGTTCGAAGGAAAACCAGGAGAGGATCCGAGTGAACACGTTACGACATTCCACCTATGGTGCTCTTCCAATTCCTTGCATTAGGACTCAGTCCGTTTGAGACTATTTCAACGCACCCTTATAGGGCCTGTGGTGAAATGGTATATAGAGTTACCTAGGGGTGCCTTTACTTTGTTCGACGACCTTGCGATGACTTTCCTTAGTCACTTCCAGCTACCAGTGCACTATGATGTTGGTACTGAACTCTTGTTGACATTTTGGCAAGATAAAGCCACCCATATTTCTGATCATATTCAGGAGTGGCGTAGATGGAAGAGATTAATTAAAGCCTTTATACCGCCGGAGTTCCTCCTTGAGTGGTTCCTCAAGTCTTTATTGCCATATATAGCGAAGGATGTTTCCACATCCGGAGTGCAGAATGAGGAATAAGCAATATTTAGGGCGCAGGAACTAGACTTGATTTATGCTTAGTCTGGTTTGTTATATGAGATTATACCCAACGCTCCTCATTCTAGTTTCGATCCCAAGGTCAAACCTGGACCACATGCCGATGGCATTGTGGGTAGTGCAAGTAAGAAACCTGCAGGTTCGGTTGTGAAACAAGTTGCTCAGTTGTCAATCAACCAATCTGCCTCGGGACAAGCTATGGCTTCGTCTCAGCCTGCCCAAATGGCGAATGTACTTGCTGTGCAATCGTCCGACCAGAAGGGTAACCAGCAACCTGGGCGGAATAGAAAAAAGGGTTAAAACAATAATAATAAAAAGGGTGGGTCTAAGAACGAGAATGCCAATAATAATGACAAGAACGGTAAAAATGCTGGGGGGGACAAGCAGAATAAACGTAAGGTTAAGTTTCCTTGCAAGCTATGTAAGGACGATCACCTCACTTACTTGTGCCCTAGAATGGATGAAGCTTCGAAGTTCATAGCACAGGGCCCAGCTATGTTAACGAACCCTTTACCGCATAACCAGAATATGAACTCGAAGTCCCATGATCAATCTAGTGATGATGATCCAACTGAGACTAGTGGTCGTGGGTGCATTAATATGGTCCGTGCCGTGAAAGTTATGACGCGTGCGAAAGATTATACTTCGTCACAACCCAACCCAGGCAAATAACCCGGTCCACCAGGAACCCCTTTGCGCATTGAGAAACCTGCGGATAAACCTGAGGCTACACCTCACATTCCTAAGGGGGTACTTAAGCATTCAGGGCATAACCCAAATTCCCGAGCCGCCCAGAATTATTCAGTTGTCGAGGACTTGGGCCATACTCCTTGTGCGATGTCTGCATTGGAAGTGCTTCAGAGTTGTCCGTCGCAAAGGAAGGATTTGCTTTTCACTCTTGGTGTGAATGGTGATGATTCTTCCTCAGTGATCAAATTTGAAACCGCAGGACATCAGCCTCGCTTGCCCTACTATGTGTCCCTTTTGGTGCATGTATAATGTCTTAATATGATCGTCAAGCGCACTGTGATTGACGAGGGCGTTGCTGCTGCTGTGATGTCTTTGTCTTGTTGGAAGGGTCTTGGTTCTCCCGAGTTGTCAAAATCTACGACCATGTTAACTACTTTTGATGGGAGATCATTTAGGCCGCACAGTATCCTTCCTTCCCTTAAAGTCCGTTTGGGAGGGAAGACCGTCGCGATAGAGGTTGAGGTGGTTGATGCACCCCTTGACTACAATCTCTTACTGGGAAGGAACTGGATGTATAGTATGCAAGCCGTTGCATCTTCCGTGTTTCGCGTTGTATGCTTTCCACATAATGGGAAGATTGTAACGATTTATCAAATGGCATTCAAGAATCCGCCTGTTACTGCATCTTCAGAAGCTTTGGTTCCGGAAGTTGAACATTCCTAGTCGACAACTGGGAGTGTGGGTGTAGGCATGTATCCATCCCTCATGGGAACCTTTAGTTGTCATGCACCCGTCCTCATGATAGGATCTAGTTTCGATGGTGCTTCAACGTCTACGAGATCGGTGCCTTTTTGCACAAGTCATATGGGAGATCCTTGGATTCTTCCTTCACCGAGTCCTTCGAGTGAGGCCATCGAGACGAGCATGCCGTTGCCTGCAGTCATGATAGCTTACCAAGCTAATCTTCAGTCTGTTGTAGAGCCTTGTTCTTCCTCTTCGCAGACGGAGGAGGAAGACCCCTATGTGCTGCCGGAATGGCCAGTACTGTCTTCTCATGCCCACAACTACCTTGATACGGTTTTCCCTTCCGATGAAGTGATTATCGAGGCTATGTCGGGAGTTGAGCCACCATGGGAGGAACTTCATCATAGATCGTATTTCCTTCCAGATCTTGACCATTTGGAGCATGAGGATTATAGGGAGATTCTTAGTCAGAAAGTTGGTAGACCTATGGTTCCATTAAGCTCTTCTGGTCAGATGGCTGATGGAAACATGGCGAACATATCGTCAACTATTCCTATCAACATTTCTCGCAATCCTGGTACAATTGAGAATGTCTACATTGGGGCGGATTGTTCCCAAGATGAGATTCGGGAGTATACCAAGCTATTCAAGGAATTCCGTGATATTTTTGCTTAGTCTTACGATGAGATGCCAGGGATTGACCCTCGGATTGTCAAACATGAGATTAAGACTTACCCCAAATCTAAGCCTGTTCGACAGCGTTTACGCAGGGTGAATCTTAGGAAAGCACCCGCCATAAAGGCAGAGATAAAGAAGCTATTGAAAACTGGTTTCATCTATCCCGTTCCCTTGACGGAGTGGGTTTCAAACCCCATTTTGGTGGATAAGAAGCAGGGAGCGATCCGTATATGCACTAATTTCCGTGATTTAAATCGTGCCTGTCCTAAGGATAACTTCCCCACACCGTTTATAGATCATATTTTGGATGAGTGTGTGGGTAGCGAGGTGTTCTCCTTTATGGACGGCTTTTTCGGATATAATTAGATCCAAATTAAACCCGAGGACCAACACAAGACCGCATTTATTTGTCCTTGGGGAACATTTGCGTATCGGAAAATGCCTTTCGGCCTTAAAAACACCGGAGCTACGTTTCAGCGAGCGATGACCTTGATCTTCCATGATCTCAAGTCTATTATTGAAGTATTTTTGGATGACCTCGCTGCTCATTCTCACATGAGGATGCGTCATTCTTATCACTTGAGATTGGTGTTCGAAATGTGCCGGCACTATGCTGTTAGATTAAACCCTCATAAGTGCATCTTTTGCGTGAAGTCAGGTCGTTTGTTAGGATTCATTGTTTCGAAAGAGGGTATAAGAGTCGACCATTTGAAGGTTGAGGCAATACTTCAGTTGTCTCCCCCACGAAATATTCGTCATCTTCAGTGTTTGCAAGGCATGGAAAACTTCCTACGAAGATTTGTTGTCAACTTTGTCAATTTGACTAGAGGTTTCATGCGTCTCCTAAAGAAGGATACTCCCTTTGAGTGGGATGAGCGAGCCCAGGAGTCCTTCGATGCACTTAAGCGAGCCCTAGCATCAGCCCTAGTGATTAGTCCTCCGGATTATAGCCGTGATTTCCTATTATATGTGGCCGCGTCTTTAGAGACGATAGGTATGGTTTTGGTTCAAGAGGATGAGGAGCTCCAAGAGCATGTCATATATTATCTGAGCCGAAACCTTATTGATGCAGAGATTCGGTATTCTCATGTCGAGAAGCTTTCCTTGGCTACCGTACATGCGGTGCAGCGTTTGAGACATTATATTCTCCTTCGCCAGACCTTGGTTGTTGCCCATGTCAATCCGTTTCAATTCGTCCTCACACGTAGGATGATTGGGGGAAAGTATAATAAATGGATTGTCATCCTGCAAGAGTTTGATCTCGAATTTGTTTCGGCAAAATCGAAGAAATCTTTAATCTTTGCAGAGCTCATATCGGATTTTCCGAGTGAGGCCAAGGAGTTGGTATGTGAAGATACGTTCGTTGATGAACACATTTTCTTAATCTCAACGGCTGACCCATGGTATGGGGATATCATAGTATATCTACAAACACAGAAGACCCCTACTCACCTCTCTTGAGATGAACGACGACGATTATGTCACATTTCCAAGAACTACCTCATAGTGGACAATACTTTGTACCGCTGTGGAGTAGATTCCCTTTTACGACGTTGTTTAACTCATGATGAGGATGAGGTAGTGCTTAATGATTGCCATGGAGGGGCGTGTGGTGGTCATTTATCTGGGCTTTCTACAGCTCAAAATATTTTGAGAGCGGGTTATTTCTGGCCATCGATCTTCAAGGATTGTATTGAAGCGGTCAAGAGGTGCCACCCTTGCCAGGTGTTCGCACGTAATATGCGCTCGAAGCCTGCCTCGTTACACCCTATTATCACCGTCGGTCCCTTCACCAAATGGGGGCTCGATTTTATGGATTGCAACCCAGCTTCGGCTAGGGGGCACCATCATATCATAGTGGCTATTGAATACTTCACAAAATGGACTGAGGCAATGCCTACAGTAAAATCTGACGGTGAAACAGCCGCTCACTTCGTATTCAACCAAATCATTACTCGGTTCGGGATTTCGAGAGAGCTAGTCACTGACCATGGCTCGCACTTTCAGAACCATATGATGGAAGAGTTGGCATCCAAGTTAGGGTATAAGCAAGAGCACTCCTCTTCTTACTACCCTCAAGCGAATGGACAAGTTGAAGCAGTGAATAAATCACTTAAGTCCATTCTCCAACGAACCATCGTGCAAAGCAAGACGAATTGGCATATTATGTTGTACCCTGCTTTGTGGGCATATCGAATCGCAGTTAAGACTGCCACTGGTTTTCCTCCATATCAGCTTGTGCATGGAGTGGAGTCGATATTGCCGGTTGAATGTGAGATTCCTTCGTTGAAGTTAGCCGTGGAACTCTTACCAGACACTTCGCCTTTGGAGGAGCGTTTGGTTCACCTTGAGCAACTCGATGAGCAGCGTAGAGATGCCTTGGTGACTCTAGAGGTTAATAAGCATCGCGTAAAGGCCCAATACGATGAGTCTGTCCGTCTGAGAGTGTTTAGTGAGGGAGACTTGGTCCTTTTGTGGGATCAATTGAAAGAACCCTTAGGGGCAGGGAAGTTCAATCCTATGTGGTGTGGTCCTTACATGGTCAAGCGTGTGTTAGAGAAGGGTTCCTACGAGTTAGTGGATTACGAAGGGACGGCCTTGGCGGAGCCTAGAAATGGGCTCTATCTCAAAAAATACTATGCATGATCTTTAGCCAAGGCTACTTGTTGTATATTATTGTACAGCTTTTTTGCATAGTTAGGTCTTGTTTATCGTGATCGGGTTTGTGATTAGTTTCCGTTTCTTGTGGCAGATGTCAATGGAATCTTCCACCTACATAGGATTCACGGATGGTGCAAGCTGTCACACTCAGCACTCAGCCTCAGCTGCTTGGGTGATTTATACTCCTATGGGTCAAGTACTGTCTTCAGGAGGTGTATGTCTACGGCCATCTTCCAACAATGTTGCTGAATATAGTGCCGTTATCGAGCTTCTACGGGATGCCATTTCGCATGGTGTTCTCTCTCTTGAGGTACGTCTTGATTCATAGTTAGTGGTGTCACAGCTCAATGGTTTGTACCATGTTAGAGATCTGACGTTATTGAGGATATTCTTACGTGTGAGATTGTTAGAACGGCAATTTGAGAGTATCACATATATACACATTCCAAGAAATTATAATCAAGTTGCCGACTCATATGCTAACTACGTGTTAGATTGGAATTTGTTTTATTCATCATAAATTAATCATAAACACAATTTTTACACATGTAAATAAATAAACCGATCACCATAAAACTTTATATATATCAAAAATGTGGTAATACATAGTGTCATAACACAAAATTGGGGCTTTGAAAGCCACCATCATATACACGGTAGTACAAAATAGATACACTCCCAGGTGTCTAGTCCTATGGAGGTGGAGGAGGGTTGTGATCATGATATGTCACCACGGCTCTAGCTAGCCACCGGAATAAACGCACCCATGCACGTGGTACACCCACCACCTGTCTCTGCATAGCCTCAGGCAAGTCCTCGACTTGCGCCATGGGAACTCTATGAGTCAGTCGCACGAAGTTGGTATGGATGTTTTGGAGCATTCGCTCCGCATCCACACCAGTGATATCGTCTCCTCTTCCCATCCGTCTATGACGTGGGAATCCCTCTGGTCGTCATGGTCCCACATCTGCACATGAATGGTAGTTGTCATTATGTATTGTCACCCAAAAGCATGTCTTTTTGATTCCATATAATCAAGAAAACACAAAAAAATTAAATACTTCAAAAATTTTAAAAAGAGTGAGGGTCGAGATTCGTTACCTATGTCTCCATATGCTGATCCTGGTGGTAATGGCATGTCCGGATCCCCCCGGAAATCTATCCCTGCATAGGGGTAGTCATCTATGTCAACAATCTGTCGTCGCCACCATGGAAAAAAGTCAGCTGGATAGGGGTTGGCCACCCTACCACCCCCCAGTCTACGCATCGCGTCTGCCCAACGTCGTTGGGCTGGATCTCGAACCCCGTGAAGAGGAACATCCACTCTAGGGCTCAATCCTGGAACACGCTCGAAGAAAAACGTGCTCAAAATGCTGTTGAACCTTAAGTTTCGTATCCTACCTGCCTTACACTCACTGAGCTGATGTTTCATGTTGCTCAGTAGTGAAGTACTCCAGTCATAGATGGTCGGTGTCATGCACTCCACCGCATAGAACATTAGTCGCCGAGAGGCCTGATGGAGTGATGCTAAGCCTGCTATCCTGCCCAGCGTCAGTAGTATGGCCTTTAGGCCCAGCACCTGTATAGCGTTGGTGGGAACTTGACTCCCCGCCTTCTCAGTATCTGGGTAGCAGTACACAGCTATGTACTCATCGATAGTAAGCCCATGACCTGCACCACCTCGGGAACGAAGGTTCACCACCTCCCCTCGTCTAGATAGACCTGTGATAAAGTAGATATCCTCCACCTCAATGGTGAGGGACATACCGTCTATCCGGAAGGACTCTGAGTCTAGATCCCAATAGTCTACCAGCATCTGTAGCAGTCCTGGTTTGGCCCTCAAGCCACCTAGGCACCAGAACTTGTAGAGTCTGCATCTTCTTAGAGCTTGTTGAGCCATTATGTTGGCCCTTACTGCTTCCTCTACTTCACCATGCTCGCGTTCTCACCACTCTAGCACCATCCTGCATGAGAAATTGACCAAATGTCCATTAGATTCTTGTAAATCCTTTTGCGCCGCGTCATACGTGGCTGTTTTGCAAACAGCCACGTATGTACGTGGTTTCTAGCCCCTTTTCCGCGTATAGCTAGCCCTATATGCATAAAAAGCTTCGATACCCGCGTGGGCCACAGCGCTCATGTAGAATTGGCCTTAAAAACCTCATTTGACCATGAAAACTTATAAAAATTGTATTGAAATGCAAGCTGAGAGCATGAGTAAATACCTGGAAGAAACGGTTGTGAATTTCGCTGGCTGGATCTCCTGGAATTTGCAGTTGAATATCAGAGCTCCAATGGGTAAAAGTTTCAAATGATTTCTATTTTTTACTATTTATAGAAAAAATTTCAAATATTTGAAAATTTTTACCCCCTTTCCTATAGTTTTGACCGTTTCTAACCATTTTGGACCGTTTCTGACATAATTTGTGATGTAGAAGACCGTTTTCAGTGCCGTTTCAGCCTGTGGATTGACCCGTTCGTACTGATCTCAGGTATAATGTCTACACTGGCATATAGGTTAGGTTCACTACCATTTGCATTTTGCATGACCTTATGACCATGTCACTATATCCTTAGGTACGAACCCACTCTATTATGTCACGGAACCTTCTTGCTGCTATAGAAGTGGCATGATATGAGTGGTAGAGCCTCACCTTACATGGGTACCCTATTTAGTGCCTTATTTGCATTTGGTTCCCATGCCGATGTTTCTCCCTTTAGGGTGTGGGAGTCCGTTGTATAGTATTGCCATGACATTTCGCAAGAGCCTCATACCCCTCTTGATCTTATGCTGGCCGTGATCCCCCGGACTCCCTTGTATCAAGTTGTGGATGCATTATCATGAGCTTTTCCTGTCCTATTGAGCTTTATGTCGGCTCCCCTGACATTGTGTTTCAGCCATATAGCCCGAGCTTGTCTCATGTCTAGCCATGCAGAGCCTTTCTTTATATCCTTCGCAGCTTGATTCACTTTTTACCGGGAGGGGATTTTCCCCCGAGTGTCGATATCCTACACATGTATCCTTGCATTGAGCATAGGTATGTTCCACTGCTTGGAACTAGTT